>JAGDQP010051338.1:0-14037 GCA_022664845.1 Lepisma saccharinum | reverse complement strand
AAAAGATAATAAACAGAGCATTGTTTCGGCTAACGAACAAACACAAAACCTTAAAGTAATGATTCTGACGCTGGAGTTATCAGATTACATTCACATGAAGTAGCATGAGGAAAAGTTAGATAACAATCTTTTTTTTTTTTTTTTTAAGAAAAAAGAAAATATCATCTGGGACCTGCGTTGGGGTATCCTTCTGTCGTATTATCATGAGAATTCCAGTGCGATTGTTTCAGAAAAGAGAAAGAAGCTGATAAGAGCGTGGGTAGAGAACCAGAGAGCTTTTATCGTGTCACAACAGCAAATAATAAAAATGCCTTTCCTGTTAATCCGGCCTTTCCTTATCTAGACATTTCTGTGGGAAGGACGATAAACGCTCAGGCTGACAAACCCCTTTTTTTACTAGCTTATTTTAGCTTTATTTTTTTTTATGGAAGAAGCGAATTCACGAATATATCAATGCTGATAGTAAAAGCTGAACGAATTGTGGTATTCATTGATACAATCTCTTCTTGGAAGGTATAAGACGTATGTTTGGTTAAAGAAAGTGAAAGAAAATTACCAGTACAAGCACATAATGAGCTTCTGTTATTGGATTATTAAAAAAAAAATAAACCCCAAAATAACTATGAATTTACATCATTTAAACTGAATTATATGCTAGAATTGCTGAAATTTATTGTTCTGAAAACGAGTTTTTAAAGAATGTCTGCCTTTCCATCTATTGCCATAAACAAATTGATTATTTTTTTTTACTTGCTTAGGGCCTCCCAATCATTATAGAATTCCATTATCACGGTAATACGTAACGCTCAAAATATATAAGAATATGCCATACACTTCACAATATTTGGTGAAAAGTAGTTTTCAATTGTATGCATTAGAGACAATTTATGAACAAATGAGATTTGAAATTATATTTTGTTTGAAAAAAAAGATAATGATGTCGTTGGAATGTGGTGCTCTCATAATATGCTCAGTGTGTGCGATTTCAATACCCTATTAAAATGTCTGTACACGTGATATCCTCTATAGCTTATAAGCACTTATATCATGTTCTTCACTGTCAGTGTTTTATGATAATTTCAGTTATATTCAATACAATTTCTGGTCTGTATTCCGTTCAGGACATGTCTGAATACCCATTTAGCTTACACTTTTTTTTTGTGCCAGACAGGTAACTATGGCCTATTTCCGTCACATCTCGGAGGGATGACGTCCCTCGTCAAGCACATTCCTCGGAGTAGATAAAGGAGAAAATAGCTGCTAGGCCTCTCTTTCTTCGCCTGGATAAAATAGAGGGAAAATCCTGGGAAACATGTCGAGTGTGTCTGAACCAGGACTCAAACCTTTCAAATCCTTTATTTGTAATTGATAAAAAGTCTCTGATATACATAATTGAAATACGATAGCATGACTAGTACAAATATTCACTTGGCAATAAAGTAAATTAATTTTGGAGTTACTTATCTCACTTGGGAGAAATCGTTCGTGAATTTTTTCTTTCCGATGAAAACGAAAGCAAATAAGCTTTATTATTCTAACCATTTTGTCATTTAGTTGTTTGACCTGCTTAAAATGTACACTACGATTCAAAGAAAATGCTGGTCGAAGACCAATTTCTAGAAGTTCGAAACTTGCCTAACTTTGAAACACTGAGCACTGGTAGAAGGTTTGTAAACGTTACTCGGAATTCTCAGTAAAGATTCCGCAATTTTTGTTTTAGTATTTCACGTTGTGTTAAAATTTAGCAAACATGTAGCAATGTTTCGTATGCTGAGGTGGATATTTTCAGTTTTAAAATTGTCACAAGCGCCCAAAAGAGAAAACGGTTTCTTATCTTGGTCGTGCATGTAATTATAATCAAATGTTTGCTATCATCCTTGATCACTGCTTCTTTGAGCAAAAATCAGAAGTATTTTCAGTGAATCGAAATTTCGAACCCTAATTGGCAAATACAAACATGATTAAAATATGGCGTAAGTCGTGAGATCAACTTAGTTTATATCTTCAGGGGTTCTGGCAATGTAATACTCCATACTCTCTTCGTCTACTGTTTTATTAAGATCAGTGATTCCGCTCTGGGGTGTGTCCCCCCCCCCCCCCAAATGCTCGAGAGCACCGCTTAATTTTAAATTTTTGCCCGTCAAAAATCGATTGCCACTTACACCCGGTCCCCTCCAATAGAAAATTCTGGCAGAACCCCTGATTACGATTGGCAATTTAGTTCAGTCTGTAAGATGTTGGACTTCTTCTAACTAAACAAATCGTGTTCAAATCTCACTTCAGGCTTCTCTTCTTTTCTTTTCTTTTGCTGCCAACAGTCCCGAAAATTAATGGGAATGAAGATTGGTTGTTTTGTTATTAGACCAGTTACTGGTAATTCCCAGGTAACTATGGATGTCTATTGTCTAACTTGCTCCAAAAATCTATCGCATATTCAATAAATGAAAGCACTAATGATTTTCTGGGATAATTAACCTTTTCGGAGTAGCACGACAGCAAAGAAAGTAATTTATTTCAAAGATCCTAAAGTACTACAGGGGATTCTTTGCATAATTAGTAAATTTCTCTGAAAAAAATATCAGAACTAAATCCTCCTTCTTGTTTCAGAAGAGACAGTTTATCTAGAAATAAGATTGATGTCTATGGAAACTTATTCAATGGCATTAATTCAATATAAAACGAATAAAGACAGCTTGCACAGCGCTGCCATCTGTTGCTAATAATAGAGATTAAAATACAATAAGTTGGTTTCCGAAGATATTCTCTGGAAGCTCAATACAAGGGTTGAAGCGGTAATTAACAGCAAAGATATTTCCCCCATTAATGCAATACAGAATACAGCTGAAGAGGATATACAATGCAATGCATTTCTCTGTCGCTTAGCGCCATCTAGGGAAGCAAAAGATAAAGTCCATACAGGCTGCATTAAAATGCATTCCGTAGCTCTGGCTAAGAAGAAGGAAATTAAATTCCTTTGGACAGGAGCTGAGGCAAATGGGGAATTGATCGGAGAGGATCTTGTTAGCTTGAACCATTGCCGAGGTAAAAGAGAGTAAAATCGGATGGATTCGAAATGGAAGGGTACGCGACGGCGTGGGGAAGGAGTGGGGTTTAAGTCTAGAGGAGGGGAGAAGGGTGAAACCACCCCCTTCTTCCTGCCTGGGAAAACGGGGAGACAAAAAAAATACGGCATCCTGTGTTGAAGACAAAATCTGATTTAAACTTTCCAAAAGACTTGTTCGTAGTCCAGGAGATCAGGTAGAAAAGTGTCGAAAGGAGTTTTGGAAACAGGTTTTTGTTTTCCTTTTTTAATTTCCTTTTTGTGATTTTTTTTTTTTTCATTTTTTGACAGACTCTTGTTTCTTTTCATTATTTGCTATATTGTTGTCTATATTCGATTCAAGGTAAGGGAACAACTTGTAGTTTGAATGAAGGAGAGGAAATCGATTGTTTCTATGGCATTTCCGATTTCTGCTATCTCAATTGTTTCCTCACGAGATTGTTACGTGCTTCAGGCAGCGGGTATTGCAGGAAATTCTATCTTTTAAATGAACCAGGTTTTGTATATTATTTTTTACCAGCTGGTGAAGTAATAAATTGTGAAGAAATAACTTAATTTTGGAATTTTGTGTGAGGGTCTATCGAAAAGTAAGGTACATCATCAATATTAGTGTTAGGAAGGTACGTCCATGACAAATTCAACATGCTTCGTATATCTCGACATTCCACTCTTTGTTTTTGCTTCTAATTTATCTTCTTTCGTCTTTTGCTTCTTCTTTCAACCCTATCTTCAATTGCTTCCTTAATTTTACGATATGAATGTAGTCAATGTCCTAACCGTTTTTTTTAAATTATTTTTCTGTAGACTAGATAGGCAGCAACATGTGCGGAGTACAAGATCTGTCTGAAAAATATCCGACCTTATTTTTTTCTGAGGAAAGTATTAGATGGAAACACTGTACGCAATAGTACAGGTATACTTCATGCGCATGCCTGTTGGATGGTGTGATTATCTCTTGCTTTAACGCCCGTTAGGCAGTCAGTGTGTAGTGTCGTGCGGTTCTTCTTCGTCGCAGTTCCATTTGGCCAAAACAACAACGTGTGGAACAATGATACTGCATCGAGTTTTGAAAGAAACGTGCAGATAGACAAGCAAAAACAATGCGCAAGATTCAACAAGATTTGGGTGACGATCCCAAG
This sequence comes from Lepisma saccharinum, assembly GCA_022664845.1. Taxonomy (NCBI): domain Eukaryota; kingdom Metazoa; phylum Arthropoda; class Insecta; order Zygentoma; family Lepismatidae; genus Lepisma; species Lepisma saccharinum. The sequence goes on along the minus strand of JAGDQP010051338.1, from coordinate 9,837 downwards.
GGAAGTACACAAGTAAAACAATGGTACAATCGGTTCAAAGAAAATAGTACAAACATTTCGCCAGACGCTGATTGTGTTCTTTTACTACCGGACCTTGTGCATCATGAATGCGTAGAAAAAGGACGAACAGTTATGAAGGTTTAGTAACTTAACTGTCTCTGTCGCCTACGTGATACAGTGCGTCACAAGTGGGTTTAATAAAAATTGGCCTACATCAGAATAGCGCCCCGGCTCCTTTCTTTTCCCTTGATCCAATCTTTACTGCCAAAGAAGGCATTCCTGTTGGTCTCCAAGGCTCCTTGTATCTTCTGGCTTTTCCCTAAAGGTAAATCGACACTGAAAGGTGTACGCTTCGACATCCGAGAGGAGGACTTAATGCATAAAGCGACGGCGGTATTGCGAGCAGCTCCAGAAAAGACGTTCCACGTATGCTTCCAGCAAAAGGCTGGATCGTTGGGTTACGTATGTTGAAGCTGAAGGGTCGAAGGTGATTAAGAAGTGAAGCATAGCAGATACGTACGCTTATTTTCCTGACCTATGGTCGGATAGTTTTTAGACAGGCGTTGCATAGTGTTAATGTCCAGGTAGTCTTCTGAGGCCTTAGAAGGGGGTAGGCAGTGGTCACAGTCCTAGTTAAGGTCTCGGCGTACGCGTATCCTAGTGTACGTTTCCATTCACCACAATGCTCCATGTAAAGCATTTAATGAATCTCTTTTCCTAAATGTAGAGAAAACAAAGGGACTGATATTGTCCAAGTTATCAAGTACACATATGATTTCCAACTAGGTAACGATTGAAATGTCTAATAACAGACATGAAATAATTCAATTTGACAACAGTTTGTGAAATTGAATGAAAATATTATTTTAAAGAAAATGCATTATAAAGCAGGACAAAGCACAAAACCGATCCCCCCATCTCTCCTTGCTCTCACTTCGATTCTCTCTCTCTCTCTCTCTCTCTCTCTCTCTCTCTCTCTCTCTCTCTTTCTCCCCAGCCCTGGGTTCACAAACGGAAATCGATATAATTCATTTTCCAAAACTTATTTCCTTTTTCAATTTAGAAAAACAAAAGAGATGAGGTTTAATGTTGATTTTAATTCTTTTTTTTTTTACAATACATTAAAAATGGAACCGCTTGTGGTATCATTTAAACAAATATTTTCCTCGGTTCATTCCTCCCGTCCCGTCATTCACTGTATTATATGTCCAGGGCGCGGGGGAGGGGGGTTGGGTGTGTGTGTGTGTGTGTGAATGCATGTCTAACTACATTTTATAACATACATGAATACTTACAAGCGTTAAGGACATAGAAAGCTAAATTTTCAAAAAAAAGAATTAAATGTTTACAAAAATTCACTAGAAAGTAAACAATTAAAGAAGAGAATGGTTACGAAAATCAGTTTACTTCATACTTACAACCTTTTTTTGGAACACTAATTCAGTGATTCCGCCAGAGCCTCCTGTACGGGTGTCACCTCCAAATTCTTGACAACACCCCAACTTTAAAATTTGGGTGTCAAAAATCGATATAAACCGTGCAACGCTCCACTTACACCCCTCCCAATTTCGACTTTATACCCCCCCAAACTAAAAATCCTGGCGGAATACCTGCAATAATTTAATCTCTACTTTTGTCTGTTTTTGAAAACACCAAAGATACTGTTACAATGTTGGAAAATTGACATGATGGTGGTTATGGAACTGTATGATGTAAATGTTTTAAAGTATGAATTTTTGCCTGAGATATAACATCATTACTCAGATTAATGACGGCATAATTTTTCATAAGTCAAGCTTTTCCATAACGATTATTCTATTCACTTCCCAAAAATTGTCTTTCGTCTTCGAACAATTTCCAAAAACCGAAAACAAAATTGAGGTTATCTTATTCCAGACTCTTTTAACATACAATTTATTTGCTCGACAGCGACTATTCTTGCTCATCTTATCACCAAACAAGGTAAGGAACACAGTATCAGAAGAGATTGCTTTTTCCACCACCAGGGTGTTTCTTTTCGGTTAACCACGAGCTTGCTTATTAGAAAAATAGGTGTCGCTTGTTACCTTATCAATTTTATTGTCTAACTTGGTGCGGTCAATTAAATAACTCGTTGTGTTTTACAAAGAATTTATTAGAACTGGATAAACTATACAATGACTAGATTTCCAAATTGAACCACGTCAGTAATGTACTGCTTTTCGGTATTAAATATTCCATTTGTCCTTGATGTTTTCTCTCATAATTAATTTTAAATATATCAAGCATTTTTATCATTCACAATGCATTAGGAATAGTAGTTCTGAATGTGATACTTAACTTTATCCCGTATACGTCCTAGTTTCTGCATGCATTAGTTTCTAGTCCCCCAAAAAAGTCATGTAAGGGTCTTTACTCAACCGATTGCTCACGAATTCATACTTTTGCACACAGGTACAGAAAAAAAATGTAAGTTATTACCGCTCGAAAACATTATGGCCGGTTCTTCATTGTAAGAAAAAATTGCTATATACAGTTTTCAATAAACAACCAACCGAATCGAAAGATTCATGTCACATGATCTTTCTACGTTAGTGTCTTAGTTCAACTCTTTTGCCACCCGTGGCGCTATAATCTTCCAATCAATTACCGGAATGACTCGATATTACAGACTAAATATTTATAATTTTTCTACACGTTAAATAGCCTTAGACAAAAAGAAAAATCCATGCTTATTGAATTGACTTCAACTGTTATGAGGTGATATTATATTAACTCTGGAACAACTACTAATTCTTACAAATGAACATCTACTTTTGATTGAATGTCCATTCTTTATATGATAATTTTGTGCTTCTTGAGACTGTTTTGATTTAAGTATAAGAAGAATGTATACCGCATAAATATCTTAGCAATTTTCTAGAAATATTAACATCTACACCGGAAATACTGCAATTGAGATATAAGTAAGCATACATAGATTTGTTTACAATTATTTGAACAATGTAACGTCTTGATAACAACAGAAATATTGTGTAAAATGTCTGGGTTGTTTATTTGTTGCCTTACAAAGTTTCTATTGCTTCTTCAAGACTATTTGAGCTTTGATTTGCATAGAACGCCGCAAAACAGGTAAAAAGAAAACTCTTGCTAAATAAATAGGAAGTACGGAGAAATAATTTTACGTTTATTTTCTTAGTGGATATTAGTTGCAATGGAATGTTTAGCGATGTTACTGTGTATTCAGTTCTCTCTACAGTCTATGCTGGAATGAAGTTTACATAGTCGCCCGGAAGTATCACTGATTTACTAAACGAAAATCTAAAATTGGCCCTAAAGGTCATTTCGATCATGAATCTTTCCTTGTATTAATGTTACATTGATTTTGTTAATTAATTTTCACTTTTGATTGATTGATTTGTTTTTGATAGTAGTAAATTTTACTTCAAGTTATTTTTTTTTTATAATTTTACTGCATTTCTGAAGTCAGTTAATAAATCAAATAGCAAAGAGATTTATGCAATCACTGTTAAAGGTAAATAGTGTTGTAATTATGAAGTATTCAATATTGTCTGTCTCTCAGAGAGTCTAATAAGCAATTCTGCGCAATTAAAATGTGTTGTTTTTGTTTGTTATTATTGTCTATATGTGTTTAGGGACTCTACAAACAGACGATTATAATCGGCCCAGAAAACATTAGGAAAATATACAAGTGTGATAATCCTGATGCATAAGTCTAAGGGATGACAACTCTCTTTGAGCACTCTTCCGGGGAAAGAGAAGGTAGCGGTCACCCGGTCAGTTTCTTAGTAAGGTCTCTCTCTTATTTTTTTCATATAGAAATGGACCATTTTTATTTATGAATCTTAAAAACATTATAACTAAAACAAATGATCAGTTTGCCCTTTTGTCTCTATCCTGTATGTAACCGTTGCTAGAGAAAACTATTAGCTTACCTTTGTTGTCGAGCTTTCTCAATAAAACAGGAGATATATTGTTCTACTGGCACTCACCTGCAAATAAACAGAGAAAACAGTTTAAGAATCCTTTGAAGCAAAAATGCAAAGGAATCAACATAAGTTCTATATGTAGTTCAACGATAATTAACAACGATGGATGTCTGAGAAAAGGTTAGCATACCTGTGAGCAGCTTGGTTAAGGCGACCACTTGCGTTGATACACTCCCAACGGTGCTCCCAAAGGATGAAAAAAAAAATTCTCGGTACTCACACCGCTCACGTACAGCATCCATGACGGTATCTCGTTTTACTGCAGAAAACAGGTGAAAGTCTGACTGTGCCAAATCCAGAGAGTAGTATGGGTGGAGTAACAAGAGCGAGCTGTGCATGGCGCATTGTCTTGAAGGAAAATCAAGGGTGCAAGGCATCGATTTACAGAAAGTAGCCACAATCAATCAGATTTTTTTCGTATTTCATTTTTTTGTCACTCCTGGAGTCTCGGTTGTACAACTGATCGCTACTGTAGTAGGAAGAAAGTGTAAAGTCGCTATGGTAGACAAAGTGGGAAGGAGGTGTTTTCTTCTCTTACGAGTGCTGTCATCTAAAGGCATTCATATGAATTACTTTAAAATAACACCTTTAAGTGAACCTAGTAGCGGCTGAAATTGCTATAACGTCACTTGACAAACTTATTGAAATTTTAGTATTTTACGCTATCTATGATCTAAGATAAGCATTATTTATTGTTAAAAACATTTACATAGAGAGAAAATTAACATTTAAAAAAAAATATAGTTGGTCAAATTGTTTAGTGTCTTAAAGTTTATTTTAACGAAATGCAAGCCTTTACGACAACTGTTGCTGCAAACGACATAACTTAAAATGGCTGCCGAATGAGTAAAATGGCCACGTTCGTGGTAAAGTACTAGAGGCACTATAATACAACTTACAAAATATGTTACTATTAAAATAAGTCAGTTAATGCGTAGAAAATACTAAATCACGAGTTTTCATTAAACAATGAAATCACGATTTATGTAAAGTCTATGGAATCTCCAGTGTTCGTGGACAGGAAGATGATGAAAGTTCGGTATGTTTAATCTTGCTTCCTGGAATTATTCTTTACTTAATAACATATTTTTTTCTGAAGAAGGGGTTGTCTCTTTTTTCAATAATTTGCTATTGTTGAAGAATTCATGATCACGTTACACCCTTAAATGGGATAAAATGACCATTTGGTAGAGTTACAGAAAAACGATTATAAATGAATTACAGCTAAGACATTACAATGATTTTTTTTTTCTGAAAACCATTCAATATACATGTATTTGACAAAATAATGGAAACACTTGTCAAAAGTAGGACATATTATAACTGATAGGTAACACCAAGCGCATGCCTAAATCAACCATCTCTTTTTTGTTACAGCTAGGATGGACTAATAACAGAGTGAGACCAGCATAATATGGGGTTGTGGATGTTGTGCTTTGTGGTGAGTGACCAGTATGTCCGACTTGACGGAGTTTCAAAAAGGTCTAATTGTGGGTGCCCGTCTAGCTGGAACATCTGTGAACAAAACAGCGACGTACAGTACGGTCTCGAAATTCATGACCGTATAGACAGTGCACGATAAAACAGGATCGGCGAAGCGCAATAAGGTAAAGCTGCAGGATAGAGTCCGCCGGACCTTGAAGTGGTTTGTGACGTTGTAGCAGAAAACAACGGCCGAGAAATTACGTCAGGACTTAATCTGCACCTAAACACTCAAATGTCATCAAAATGAGGTGGGGCGGTAACTGCATAAAATAGGTATCCATAGGCGTGTTGCTATTTCCAAGCCTCAAATAATAGACAAGAATACCCGAAGGCGACGTGCATGTCCTCAAAACCTGATCTGGAGACTGTGCTGCGTGAAGAATGGTTTCAAATTCCCCTCATCACCATTCAGGACATGTATCAGTCTATCCCGTCAAAAATTCAAGCTGTATTGCGTGATAAAGTGGACCAACACCATATTCATAGAAAATGTTCCAACTTCGACAAGTGTTTCCATTATTTTGTCCAATACCTGTACTTTATATTGTGAAAACTTCGTTCATTGTGCTATAGTATTAGATTTATCCATTTTGTTATATGTTGTGTTCACTCTAATAAATGTCGGGATTCGGTCAAGACCCGTGCGCTCTTCATCCATGTTATAGTCCTATGTTACATCTCGCAACACTATAACAATTGGTTCAAGATAAGATTTTAAAAAAATGAATTTTGTTTAGGATGGTCACTTTACCCTTGATTCCCAACACATTTGTGTGTAATCCTAACATTATAAGTCTACATATGATACCACATACATATATGAGGGATGCAGGGCGTGCTTTTGGAGAAATTAACCGGAAACATGAACGATGAAAAAAATAATAAACATCGAAAGTTGCATATATGGCAACACCGTGCTACTACACGTAGCAAGCATAATATGTGAAACAATTGTTTTAAACTTGTATAAAATATAGGCATGATACACACTTCGCAACTAGGCCTCGTACTTTACAACTTATCAGCCATAGAAAATATACTAACTACCTACTTTTTATGGATCTAAGTGTGCCGTGAAAACAAATTTCGTTTATTCTCGAAACACTGTGAATGATATTAGAATCTTATTTATTGTTAATCTTACAGAACACTAAGTGATCTGTGCACGAAACTCCCTAACACATTAAATATGTACGAGATGGTGCATTAGAAGCTATTTATACTTATCCGCACAGAAAGGTGAAGGTAAAGAGAGTGTTAAATCCGAAATCATTTTAAAAGTTACAGGAATTATTAAGACTGAATGCTGAAATATTAACAAATGTGCACTTCATAACGAAAGCTAACAAGGGAACGTTTTTCTAAACCGCTCATAAAAAAATTGATTAACAAAAGTTTGAAAGCATCAGTTACAACACTTCATAATGTCGTTCTGGTTTTTTATACCTGTTCAGAAACCAGATATCTCTCTCTCCATACATTAAAGCCGTCATCACCACTTTTCTCTTTTTCGCGTAGCAGAAAACGAAGTTAGTTGATTATGCAAAAGAATTCAACCATAAAACCTGTTTTTTGTTGATTTTATGACAAGTTAAAAAAAAAGATAATCGCTTAAACCGCTAAACACTTTGCCAAAGATATTTTTAATGCAGTTCCTTTTAAAATAAAACATTAACAATAACGACCTATTCCTGATGAGCTGAAGATGGCACGGTGATGTTAACAAGTTAGCGTTTATTGTATCTAAGAGTGACATAATTTTCAACAACTGTCAGGTGTTTCAAGAAAGGGAATCTTCTCATGAATGTTTCCTTTTATTTCCGATAGAGGGAACAAGTGATCTTTGTTCTATTTCAGCATTGAAATAACAATAAACAATGGTTTTCTTTTCGTTCAACAATACATTTCTATTATCACACGCTTGTCTAAATTTGGAATTGAAAGTTTCATTAAAGAAAACTATAACTGTTTGTTAGCCTGACATAATAAAATGACAGCTGTCATCTTGCTTTCTGTAGTGTTACGTATATAGAAACTTTCATATTGTTGAAAACAGTCATGGATTCATAATGGTGGGAAGATACTGCAGAGCGTATATGTTGTATAAATAAATATATTCCGTATTTGCTTTACAGCCGTTGAAAGCAGTATTAAGTTTCTTTCGCTCCTTCCTGGTTTTTTCCTTCTGAGGAGAAATTTGAAATGGAAATTTTATACGCATGCGCAGTAGGTGAGTTAGTGAGATATAATCAAGTTTAATAAAATAAAAAACACATTCAAAAAACCTGTGTGTTTACAATATTTATACAATGAAAACAAAAAGCTACTTTCCTAAAGCTGTTATATCTCGATTTGCTATTCAAATAGTATCTGTATTACAATTTGAAATCACAACAATAACATTGCCACAGTCATTGATGTTTCATTGTTGTTGGAGGAAAACCCGACAGACGGATTGGAGGTTTCAATGCTCAAGTTAATAGTCTACTGAGCGCTGCTGGTTTAGCCTTCAATTCGGCTTATTGAATAGTACTCCCTTCCAAAGAGCTTAATATCTACATTGAAGTGTTGTATTTTGATCGCAAATGATTCATGTTAGTAAGTTTAAATATCGTTGGAACAAAAGACTTTTAAGATATAATTTATCACATAAAGTTCAAAAATAAATAATCACAATCATTTATCACATTATCTTAAACAGAAAAATTAGAAACTGGACGTTGTAATGTGTTCTTACTTTGCTAATACTTTTTAGAGAGGAATTATATAAAAAATTGTTTATAAATAGTTCTAGGAAGACCGACAGATGGACTCTGAAGCATGTGTAAATACAATTAAATTATAGGTCATATAGAATAATCCTTTTAATGTATTTTTGTTTTATTTCTTTGAAGTACATTGTTTTATAGATTATCAAGCAGATGCAATGCAATCTTGTTTTGTTGTAAGTGTATTATTCATTGATGTATTGTAATAGTTACAGAAATTGTATTGTCTATTTTTATTGTATAACATCACGATATAATTACTATGAAAATAATAATTTTAGTCCACCATTTCTTTGTATGTTTGAAATTTAGATTGTTTTTGAGTGTTTCTTGTATCCAGTTTCTTGCTAATCCTCTTGAATCGATTCATTCTCACTCGGTTGTTCCAGACTTTTTTTTACACTTTTTGTATGTCTACTGTACAAATATATTTATTATAAATATCTCAAATTACGAACAACATCGTATCTTAAAAACTAAGAAAAGATTATTAATCTGTTATGTTGTAAACAAGTATTTAATTAAAACGTGCAAATCTTCTTCTTTCGACGTATTAACTAAATTCCTTAGAAACAGAAAAATAATTTATACGAGGTTTGAGTTTTATACAATAATTTATACGAGCTAACTCTCAACGTTTGTTTATCTGCTTATAGGCCTGTATCTGGTGATACTGCACTTTCTAGAACTCGGCGATACCGCACAGAATGACTGCTTTGCTATTTCTAGCAAATTTCGCACCGTGTCTTAAGGCTCAATCCAAGTGGTTTTCCCGCCTTTTTCGTTTTACGTCAGTTATTCAAATTTCAGGAGAGGAAAACAGAAATTAACTTTCACAGACCGAAGATCGTTTCGTCCTTCAATAATGAGTATAATTAGTTTTAACAAAATATTGATAGTAAACTCAGGATTATGTGCAGACACTTATGGGACAGAATAATGTCCCAAAAAGTGTTTCCACACAATCCTGCAGTTACTACTAGCATTTAATAAAATATTAATTGTACTCATTATTGAAGGAGAAAACGAACTTTGGTCCGTGAAAGTTAATTTCTGTTTTCTTGTACTGAAAGTTGAATAATTGACGTAAAACGAAAAGGGCGGGAAAACCCACTTGGATTGAACCTCAATTCATTGTAGCGAATCGTACCACTGAAAATGTTTTTGTATTTATCTTACATGTCAGTCCAAATCAGTCAACTTTCCCCTATTATGTCATGCTTTTCACCCAGTTTGCAAATTCAAAGAAACATAGTGTTTTACAAAGCAATTTACGCAATAATAAAATCGACCTTTCCCGTCCTTTTCTGTCATTTTAGAGCAATTAGCGAGAAAATATGAAATGCATGATATATATAATATACAATTGCAATTAGCTTAACAATAGTCAGAGTTTTGAACAAATTTAAAAATATTTCAAACATTAGTCTCGATTTTCTCAACAACTCAAGGATTCTCTATCCACATTTACTAAGACCTGTTTATTCTTTGTCCATGAGAGCCATCTACCGTGAAAATATTCAAACCCCTTTCTTTTAAAAAAAATATTCAATACTGTTGTCTCTAAGGTTGTTAAGTGTATAGTGACAAACATT
>JAGDQP010051337.1:0-14038 GCA_022664845.1 Lepisma saccharinum | reverse complement strand
TAACTTGAGTTTCGTGCACCGTATATTCGTGAAATAATTTCGGCCTGAGGCAAAGATACCTAAAGGGCATAACACAATTCATTACGTGACATGATGTCATACCGAAATGTGTTTTGCTACAAGATAGACACACATTGTTATCGTAGAAATTGTTTCAGTGGTAACAAGGAGCAAAGTATTGCACCGTGCCAAACCTTCCGCTTCTAAAAGACGAAGATGCGTTTTCCAAGCACGACCTTGATAAGTAAGTGACAAACCTTAACCTATTCAGCAGTTAATCTATCCCTTTCCTTCTTCACTTTGGCTACAGAACAGACAAATGTTCTAAACGAAACAGCCTTTTGATTGACAAGTGTTTTGGCGGCCACACAAAGAGAACGGGTGTATTACACTATAGTTATGCCAAAATTTTCCATTTTTTTTCTCTCCTTTAAATGGCAACCGACATGAAATTTTTTATCTTAAGCCGACACATTTTCAACTTCAATTGTTTGACTTGTAGTTTTGAATATTTCATGCCAATTAAAGTATTTTTTATCTTTAAAAAATTCATCTATAAACACATTTTTCTCATCGTCGAACAATATTAGGGACAAGATTTGCAATATATTAAAGCTAAAATCGAATACAAGGAAACGTCTCTGGGTCTGGAATGGGTAAGGTTTGAAAAGAGCTAAGCGTACGAAACTTATCCCAAGAACGTAAATGGGCATATTTAATTATGTCTATTTCAGTGATATGAGAAACTGAGGAGGTAACGAGCAAAAGCTCACAAGTCCTTTTTTAGATTAAGAAAAAGTATTGTTCTATTTAAGACCTGAATGAAGAGCTGCATCAGATAATACAATGATTGAAGTGAATAAAAACGAGTAAATGCTTTTACTTACCTATTTTTAAGTAAATACTTGGGATTAAGTGAAGAAAAATAGAGTATACTTTTCCATCAGGAGTAATTGCTTGTGCTTTGAAAGTAAATGCTTCTGTGGTAAGTAAATGCTCGGAACTTAGAAGCATTTACTTAAATAAGAGTAAATAAAAATAACTTCCAAATAAACTCTCAATTCACGCAAGAAGAACTACAAGCAAACTTTTATTCACCTCAGGCGACAGAATACTTTACTCGCGAGTAAACACATTCGAGTATTTGCTTCTTTTTATTCACTTCACCTAACGTAATTTTCTGATAGAAGTAGTTATCCCATCGTAATATGTACTTCCTTGATAAAATTACTTTGCATGACTCACTACAGCTGTTCATTAAGGTCTTAAAAAGAACAAAACCTTTTTTATCTAAAAATGGACTTGTGAGCTTTTGCTTGTTACTGAGGAGGTCAGTTCCTATGGAATGAGACTCATCACAGCACAGTAGAGAATCTGAATTGGGAACAAGTAGCTTCCAAGAAGTGCAACACAATGAAAGTCAAAATAACTACTATTCGTATTGCAGTTCAATTCTTCTACTAGTTATTCGTTTATATCTTCATGCTGAAATTAAGGTCCTTCATCACGGCCATCCCGCTTTAGCCAGCATTGCTTAATATTCATTACATTACAAAAAGTAAAGCTTTTTACATTATTTTCTTTAGTTCACAATGGTTCATGGTGTCCTCAAATCTTGCAACGTTAATTTAACTAATTTTCCAATGTTATACAATGGCGAAATTTTGCACAGCGACGTGCGTCAGGTGACAATACAATATTTCATTGTTACCTTCATATACTCTTTCTATATATTTATATATTTTAAAAGTATATTTTAATTTATCTTTTTAATATGGACCATAAATACTAACCTGCAACGATGAAGAGTTTGACGGGTTGCAGAACATTTTAGGATTGGGTAAAAAATCATTAGCTTGAGAAAAAATACTCGAATAAGTAACTCGAAAAAAAATAATGAAGGACACTTTTTAAAGACATAATTTTCTTAAACAATTCGTACTAAAAAGTAAAAAATAATTTTCTTTATGCATGACTAAAAAGCAAAGCATGGGGCGCGCTAATTGAAGACAGTGACTGTATACGAGAGCGCGCCTCATGCTTTTCTTCTTAATCATACATAAACATTTTTTTTACTGTTGAGTACGAATTGTTTAAGAAAAGTATGTCTTTAAAAGTTTCTTTATTATTTTTTTTTTACTAAAAACTTATTTTTGTAAAATAAAAAGAAACAAATCTTAAAATGTAGAATATTTTATATATTTCAACGTTTGTAAAGCATCTTTGTGCGCAGGGACTTTTACATCTAGTTTACGTTCATGGATGACTCGTATTTTAATATTATTGTAAGAATAACTAGAAACATGAAACCGTGAAGCTGAATGATTATGTCCTATTCGTAGCTCATTTGCCAAATGAAAAGTTCAAACGTTCGCTTGTTCCTTTGTTGAAACTTGAGTGCTTAAAGGTAATATGTTGCTTAGAATAAAACCATGTAGTAGAGATATTAAGTTTTCTCAATATTAGCGAACTTAAAATATCCAAGTTTGTTCCATTATCCTTGATTAAAATAAATAAATTTCGTTCAAGTGACGAAAAACTGAAATTAGAATATCAAATTACACTTTGACACTATTTGGACATAACACGTCTTTATTATCTGTCAACTTTCCATCGACGGCTGAGTTTTTGGAGAAGTTTCAACAAGGAACCATTAGTCACGCTCAGTACAGTGACTAATGAGGTGTCTACAAAACCACGAAGGTCTTCTGATGTGAGCAAAACACATCGTGATGGTGACCTACATTCAATTCAATGTCAAAGAATGGATTAGCAACATTCACATCGTAAAATAAATAATATGGTCAAAACATCAAAGTTGTATCATCATAATCATCATCCGATACGGAACAGATTCTTCACACCAAGTTTAGTCCCCTGCATCTTCTTCTAGTTCTGTTCTTTGTCTTATCGTACGATTATTATTCTTTAAAATCGGTTATGTCCGTCTACTTTCTCCTTGTCAGTGCCCAATAGGCCAAGTTTAAAAATCCATTCTTCAATCCTTTCCTCAAATATTTGTCGAGATATTATCTCATTTGTAACGAAGCCGCAACTACATTTGGGTGCCTATATAGCTCCTGAACCACATGCAGGTTTTGATATTTCGTAAAACTAACTTTTCCTTCTGTTTCGGTCTGAGAAGTTTACCGTTCAAATTATCACTATAAATATTTTAAATATGCTGTGTTGCGCTACACTGATTTGTTGCGATCGAATTTGGAACATCTTTTGTGATGCAAGAACCGGCATTATATTTTATACTTTTCATGCGTATTCCAATTATACTAAACGCATCTTTGCATTATTATTATTATTACTTTAATATCATAAGCAGCCATGCAAGACATCCTATACTAAATGGAAAAAGAGTTGCATCCATGTGCTCGGTACACAATTTATTTTTTTTTTTTTTTTTAAATAGTATCGCTCACTCCTGATAAAGAGGGAAGTTCGATTCTAATTCCAGCGCACTGTTGCAACACTTTCTACTTGGAGTTTATAAAAATGTATAGTGGATTTGACTACACATATTAGAACTAAAAGCAAAAACTGGTGAAAAGGTACCTGTATAAATTTCGTAAGTAAAGTAAATAAATTGTTATGTTTCATGTTTTTAAAAAGTGCACTAATATTCCCTATCTCAGTCATATTAAAAAAAAAATACATGTGAAACCATTCAAAATTCTAATTTGGAAAACTACAGATCATTCACTACTTTTGACAACTATTATGAACAGTATTTATTTTCAGCCTGATTTGCTTTCAAAATTAACATGCTGCAGCCACACAACTTTTTGGGTACAGCTTTTGAATCATTATTGATGTTTGAATTCGTAGAAAATCTTGTTACCAAGAACTAAACTCCTTCACCTACTACAGCAAATCAAATGATACAGGGATCAAATATTGCCATAACAAGAGAAACTTTTTGAGTATCATTGCTTAAACTAGAAAGATGTGAGATCCTTAGGAACAACAACAACTGCTAAAAACAAAATATAAGGCTCTATTTGGAGACACAGATGTTTTAAGTCACAGTCGGGGAAACAGAATGACACATAGGTCTAATCGCGTATACTATATCAATCAGCGTAGTATAGCGACAGAAACATTGGCTTCCCATTTACTAAACTCGGGTTTGATCTCGTGAGCATCATTTATAAACATATTTTGCTATTCATCGGAATGATACTGAATCTTCTTTAATGATAGTTGAGGGACTCGGAAGCAAAGGGATGGCAGAGATACTTTTTTTCTTATTATTATTCAGATAATACGAAAAGGGTGATTCTCTCGCTAGAGGTCCCAAACAACTGTTTCTAAAAAAAAATGTCATTGAGATAATGGCTTGAAAGAGGGTATAATACAAAATATTCATATTCCGTACACAGCCACACTGTATCTTACACATCGTGTATCTTTTTAAATAACAGCCTGGTACAAGCTAAAGTAATACCGAAACCGTAATAATTTGGAGCATGTTCTGTAAATAACGTAGTAATCTCACTTTCAAAGAATATATACATCATGTTCTGTCATGTACGAACATTTTCAGACAAAATTCTACATAAAGATGAAGAGTCCATTCTGGATACTGTGAGGAAAACGAGGAATTCTTCGATGCTCGTATCATAAAATAACACTGGCTAAAAACTACGAGTACTCACTAGGGAACAAGATTATATTGGCAGACACAAATTTATGGGAGACTAGGGAGCCACTACTTTCTGTGAAAGCAACTTAAATGGACAGAACACACATCCTCTTCTCTTTCACACTTTATAATGGGTATACTACAAATGAATGAACGAAATAGAAAAATATAGCAAATTATGGTTCTTCACAGTAGCATTAGAGTGCACTCAGATACTTTCTTTGAGAATATACAGTAATGTCCTCCATTAGTAGTTAACACAGAAAGAAAAGTTTTCCTAGATGGACTTATTTAAGTTTTATATTTCCTGAAAACGAAATGAACTCTCACAATATGGGCTGCTAAACTACAGTGAGGTGAATCGCTATTTCGGGCTTAATCCAGCAACGTGGCTACACTGGGTAGCTAGACAAGCTCCAGTAACTTGACTAATAAAAAAACAAAAATAACATAATTAAGTTTTTCACAGATAATGGCAGTAACAGAAAAAATAATGCAAGCTTGAAGCGTAGTGGTGGATTACCAAATAGGCCCACTAGGCACGTGCCTAGAGGCGGCAAATCCTTTTTCAGAATATCAAGAATAATAGCTGGAAATGTTTTTAAAATTAATTTTCCTGTCCGAAATACTCATAGTTTGCAACTCCGTACTTTATTATAAAAATTACAGTAGTGAATAATTGCAGTAAATAATTATGGAACTCAATGTAACGAGTTTTTGCCTTACTGTATTCAGTTGGTAGATACTGCATTAGTTGCTAGTGTGTTTGCAATTTGGTGGGTTGTGTTTTTCATCAACATGAAGCGAACAAAGTTAAATGGGGTGGCTTACAAACCAAAAGCTTGAAAGAGAAGCAACCTTAGAAAAAAAGCTTGGTACAGTGGACACGTTTTTTACGCGAAAGGAGTAAGTGATCTGCGAAAGCAGTTGCGAAATTGAAGTGAAAGCGACTATATCAAGTGAACTGTGTGAAACGCAAAATGCTCAGACTATTGTGGGTTTGATGGAGGAAGAAATCGTAGTGTTCCCTCATATCGTGGCAGTTTGATTGTGACAGTGATAGGGCCAATTGCGGAAAAATATTCTTGATAAATTGCACGCTGAATAAATTAGAAAGGAAAGCTATAAATTAATTTCTGACAACTTCATGATTTCCAGTTAGTTTTTGTAAAGTTCTTCTTGTGTCATTTCTGAACATGCAACCAGCTTTTAGGCTGCATATCAAACTGATCTGGAATCAACCTTCCCAAATGAATGTGTGCATTTTGTGGGGCTCTTGAAGACTAGAGGAATCTGTGACTTGCCAGCAGAAATGTTAGCTTTTATACGAAAAGTAAGTTGCAGTCTGTTTCCAAATGTGGACATTGCATTAAGAATATTATTGTGTAATGCTGTAACAAACTGTTCAGCTGAACGTTCGTTTTCGGCTATAAAAAGACTGAAGACTTATCTCGTTCAACCATGTGTAATAAAAGACTGAATGAATTATCTATTCACCAGATCGAAGCATACCTCTTGACTGATGGACACATCAACTTTGAAGAACTTATACACGAGTTTGCAGCAACCCAAGTGAGGCGGAAGTAGCTTCATTTATGACTAGTGACTGATGAATACCGTATAATTTCTCAATACATTACATAATTTTAGATATAGCACATACAGAAAATGAATTGTTTGTACTATATTTTTATTACTGATGTACATCCTTCACATTTTATTTCAATATGTTAACTAGTTTTTATAATAGCCTGTAAAGATACTGCAAATGTTATTTTTCTTTTCGGAAGGGCGCACATTCAGTTTGTACCTTGGAGCGCCGAGGAAGCTGTTGAAGCGAGATTTGAACACAAGTCGTCCATTTATAAGTCTTGCATCGAACCGACTGGATCACGCTACAAATTACAAGCAAACAACAAGTCAAAACAGTGTCAGAAATGACATAAACTAAGTTGAACCGCCAAGACATAAACTAAGTTAGTCACACGACTTACGTCACATTTTAGTAGCTTTTTGGTTTGTTAATTTAGGGATCGAAATGCCCATTCATTGAGAACATTTCCCATTTCTGCGAAAATAAGCGATCGGAATGTAGAGCAAACACTTGATTAGCATCGCATGTATGGTTAAGATAAGAAATCATATTTTCTTTCCGCGCATGTGCGAAAATCACACTGAAACTGCGCAGAGATGAAACCGAGTCACTTTTGGTGACGCGGCCTAGCCTGAACATAGGTGATCAGAGGACCCGATCCGAAGCTTGACCCAAATGACCCGACTGACTTGGTGACCCCTTTCCGCTCTGGAACTGAGACCTTCCAATAACGTAAAATAAATTACATAGTGCTTCTTCCGGGTTCCTGTTAATAATTGTAAGTACTGACGACTCTCAGAAGCGGATATATCAAGGAAATTTTCCTAAAAGTTTAACACTGTACTAAGAACCAGGCGAACGGTGTAAGAAAGCTGACATGGACCGGGTGGGGATCGTATCGACGATAGGTCCCACCAAAAGTAAGCGCCCTACCCCATTATGATCAAGAGCCTCTGCTAAACTCCGGCGTACATATTTCTGCACCAAATTCTATCTATAGCGAGTAAAACTATGAGTTAATTGTTTTCTTAATGGTTCAGTCGGTTAAAGCAGGAAGCTATCATCAAGAGAAACCGGGTTCTATCTCCTTTCTGCACAATTTTATTTTTGGCTCTTGTCAGGTTACCAAAACTGATAATTAATAAATCTTCTCTTGTGTACCAAAAAGGGGTTTAAAAATTCATATAAGAAGTGAAGAAAGGTCGACTTATTTAACGTGTGCAAGAGATTCTTTCAAATTATGCGTCTAAAACAAGTTCACTTCTTTTGCATATTAAAATATCTTCAGCGCCTCACTTAAAAATAAAACGCGAGATTTTCATTACTTCCTGTATTGGTTTCCCACTTCTCGTCAATCTTTCAATGCATTTTGTATACTTATTTTTTTTTAGACAAGCCAAAAAGCATCAATAAGTGATTTTCGTAACCTTGGAAACAAGTAAAAACGGGACGGAAGCAGGGATAGTACCAGAGCTGAAATCGAGTCACTTTGGGTAACGCTGTCCAAAACTTGACCCGAATGACCCCGATACCCAATTCACCCGAACAACCCGACTTACTCGGTGACCCGGTCTTAATACAAATGATTAGACTGACATGTGACCCGGTGGCCCAATTTGACCAGATTACACCTCGTCTTATTCCTCTGGCTTGAATCAATTAATACGGTCATTTGTGAGATCCACAAAATCATTTAGAATTGCCTTTCCGAAAGAGGGAGTAGTTTACACAACTTCGGGGATATGTTTTCCTTTCCGGGCATATAAGACTATTTCCATGTGCTATTACTATTGTTAGCAACTTTTCGGCGTAGTATTTTTCGTGCTCTGAGGTGTAACAGTCACTTCTGTTCAAACGCAACATCGTATAATGAGGAAATAATTTAAAACTCTGCTTTGCCTACAGGGTCAAGCCGGGTTCCAAGCATAGACTCTGTGACTGGGTGAAAAACAGCCCGAATGCCACATTGACACGGTGACCCCTTTCAGCTCTGGATAGAACCAGGCTTATCTTGGTAGAAGCCTTTTCATTTAACCAAATGAGGATATCATGACATTTAGTGAAGAAGAGATGCACAAGAACTGTTTAATAAGTACACTCAAACCCACCCTCCAGTAGGTGATAGACTTCGACTTCAATCTCTACTTGCCTTCACCCTCCAGCTCTAATCTGGTCCTGGATCTCCGTCGTCCTCACCTTAGAAGGTGGAGGGTGAGGCCTTACCTCCGAAGATCAACAGCCTTTGATGTCAACCAGTGTTCTGTTTGCAGCGGAGGATGGCTGGGATTTCCCCCTCCCTAAATTTCATCCCAGGTTCTGTTTCCCGAAATGTCCCCCGAGCCTGGGATATGAGCAGGTACCGGTATAGGATACGGTATTCAACTAGTCTAAGAAATCTTCCCTGTCTCTGGGAACTCCATAAATCAAAGCCTGATGTGCAAAAAAAAAAACAAAAAAAAACGCATGTATTATATATTTTACAGTGCAAGAGAATAAAAATAATAGTGCAAGTCAGGTCACAATCTTATGATGTTACGGATTGCCTCTATTAGCTTTCAGAAATTAAATTTAGCAGCTACAGAGATAACGGTGGGTAGAAAAGTTTGAAATCTTTCCAGTAAGTGGCCGCAATGCCAGTGGCTCTAGAAACCGTCAGTGCGGCTGAAACGAGAAAAAAGTGCTAGATCGATACTTTCTCTCGGTCGATCCTCCGATGAGCATCCTCTCTTCTTCCAGTCCTCAGGGAACACGGGGAGGGGGAAACGATATAAGAAAAAAGGAAAGAAAAAGCTTGTATGCATACGTAAACATAGAAAGAGAATAAGAAATCGTAATTGGTTTCTCTATACTTTGTAGCCACCCCAAGAACTGAAAGCAATACTTAGAATGACGTCGAGATAAAACAGTAAATGCATATAGGATATGTGCAAGAGCTGACTGGAAGCTGGGATTCACCTATGAGTACTATCCAGATCCCTACGATAAGGGCCACTTCTGTTTCGTGAAACTACATGCAGTAAGCACATGGCAGCAACTTCTTCACTCTCAAGTCCAATCCATGGTTTTCACTGAAAAGCCCGGATATTTTATTCCCCCCTTTGTTTTCTTTCACACATCAAATTGGAAAGTTGTGTTTCGTGTTCATCTTACAGAAAAACATTGTTTCGCTCTAAGAGATAAAAAGCAATTTTATTCAACCTCTTAAACACCTCTTAAACATCAGTGCTCTTCGCATTTTTACGATATTTGCCAATTTGACAGATGCTGAAACGAGTTTCGTATCGAGTCTAACTTATTTCAATAGCTCAATTATCAATCAATAAACTTGTTGTTATTGCTTTTTCTTGCAAAGTAAAATTAAACAAAATCCACTAAAAAAAAATAATTCGTTCTTTTGTTTAACAACGATTTTTTATTTTAATTAAAAAATCTGATTTACGATTTACCTTTCACAAACCAAGGATGAAATACGAAAAAAAGCTTGGACCCTGTCTAAAATACGCCACTATTAGGACATGCAGCAAAAAGAGTTAATCAAATTTAAAATTTGTGAGTAACGGTCTCGAAATCAATCTTTGTTAATATTAACACCTTAATACCTCCTGGGAGGTCTTGGGTTCAATCCCAGCGGGTCACCATTCTCACTGAGCATTTTCCATGGTCTCCCTCAGTCATACCAGGCAAAATATATTAAAATGCCTTCAAATCAGACCATGGCCGACCCCTTTCCATATCCTTCCCCTACTCTACCCCGCCCAGGGCCTTGGATGCCTAAAGGCCATACAATAAATTCAAAAGCCTTAAAAACTCTTAGTTCATACCCTTATTTTCATATGTTCATACCGGGAGTCAAATAAGAACAAAAGGAATAGGAATTTTACTCGATCCCTCTACACTCACATTGCACCCTCAGAACTCTTTCTCTACTCCATGTGAAAATAATGTGCAACTAAAAAAGACGAAAAACTAAAAAGGTGCCTTTCCACTCCACAATTTCTATTCACTACACTCCATATATCAGTTTCGAACTTCTAGAAAAACTTCTGTTAGACAATAACCAAGTATGACATACTTCTGTTCGGGCCTGTACCCGAGGAGGAGCTAGAGGGCTCAGTGCCCCTAAAATTTTCCTAGCCCCATCCATACTTTACATATACACATATAGTTTATATGTATGAATATTGTCGTAGCCCTAGCCACCCCACGATTTTTGTCTGGCTACGAGTCTGCTTCTGTTGAATATTAGTCTGTATGTACTCACCTCTGTTTCTGGTTCCCCGCTCGCTTCTGATGAGAACTTCGTGTTCATCTTCTTCCCAAATTTCCCCTTCGGCTGAGGCTACAGCAGCCACTACTACGAGAATGAGAAGCGCTACACCCCACTGCATTTTGAGCTGAAAAAGAACGAAAAGAAATTAAAAAATAAACTAGGCAAAATGAATTATTCTTTTTCAGAGAATGAGATACTGTAAGAAACAAAAGGAGAAACAAGAAACTATCTGAGATTCAACTTCAAGCATTTCTATTAAAATACATAAATCATTTTATTTCTTGAACCCCGTCCCCTCTAAAAAAAAGTGGTACGCTTTTTAATTCTCGTTTTGTCCGTCCGTCTTTCTGTACTCCCCAAATACAACCACGTAGAGAGAAAAATAACTTAAAATATGAAATCAGCAACTTGGACTTATCCATTCGTTTTTAATCTACTGATCTTCCTTTAAAATTCTTCACGCACTTACGTGAAATTTCCATTAACCATTTCTTCGTCTTTACTTCTGATACTCATAATCATGTGTGAGACCCCGGTAGGACAAGGATTTACACGCTTGCTTTTTGCGCGAGTGATCACGGGTTCAAGACCTATAGCGACCCACTGGCAGGGAGTGGTTCGGAGACCATCTAACCAAAAACTATAGGACCCATTCTTATAAGGCCACCAGATCATTTAAGTTTAGGATCTTAATAAAAATTCAATTCGTACATTCCGAAATTTTGATATTCCAGCATTTGTGACATTCCGAAATTTCAATATTTCGAAAGTACAACATTCTGGAACCACGATTTTCTCGAACATTTGACGTCCTGGCGGCTTTAATACTTGTTTCTGTGTGATAAATCTGGAACCTGTGAACCAAGTGTATACGATAGGCGGTATTCGCGAAACACCACTTACCTTAACTTCCGCCAGATTTCCATTATAACTGATATGAAGGGAACAACAAGCATAAATTAAGGGGGCAATATGTACACTCAAGATAATAGAGACGTATTGTGCTGTTATGTTCTAGGATAGGGTATTTATCTAATACACAAATGAAACTCGGGAAATGGACTGTGTATAGAACTAAGTTTAATTATTTCAATTACAGATTAATGAGATTAATACTGAGCACGAACGCAAGTCACTGAAGTTAACCAAGGAACACCGAATATAGCATCACCATACTTAAGATAGATAAAACATAGTCAAAGAGCATGCAATTTATTGGTTTCCAACTCACCTGAATATTTGACAGCAGAGGAGATACAGAATGCAGAAATAGTCTAAGATGTTAGATGCGACACACACAGAGTTCTTGGAGATCAAAGACAGACAGAGCCGAACGTAGTCAAATGATGTTGACGCTTTATATTCGATAGCCAAGTATAACAGAGCTGAGTTCGGACAGCAGCACCAAGTCTATTGTCACTAACAATGGACGAGCAGTTGGAGTGGTAACGAACGATCGATCCATTCACTTGATACAACCATTCATAACAAGGTGTCTCATGTCTGGCTTTTATGCCAAACTCGATTTCGGTGTTCCAATCACAGTTCACTTCTCCGTGAATTGTATGTCCTCACAGAACACCAATCACAATCGAGTCGAACCTTGTTTTTGCTGTGGTTTCTCGTACTTCGTCCAGCTGAGCAAGATGGACTTTAAAATGAGTGATAATGATCTTTGAAATGCTAGCCTAAGTCAACCTTCGGCCTTCTACGTAGACTTGTACTTCGACTAAAGAATGTGTAATTCGCAACATTCCGTTCTGTCGATGAAATGTGATATTTGTTTGCATCTGTCTCCTTGATTCATGAATGAATTTCTAAATACAAATTTTCGTTGGAAACAAAACTACCTTTTATTTACAACATAATATTACTTTTACCGAATGACTTCGTGGTTCTTGGTTCGTGCCCTATCTCTTAAAACTAAAAACATATGTATTTTTTATTGCACATTTATTGCACAATTATTACAATAATTATATTCGCATGATAAGCCTCCCGACACTTTGATATTGTGGAATTCCGACATTCGGGAATTCCTATTTTCCTGGAATTCCGACAATTCTGAATTTTCTATTTTCCCCAGGAATAGAACAAAACCCACATGTTACAAGTCGATGCGCTAAGCCACTCACTTATGCACTGAGGAGAAAGAAGGACAAGGCCTCGAGATGACCGAAATGTTAATGCGCTCGCTTTCTGTGCGCGTGGCCACGGGTTCAATACTCGCTGGGGTTCATTGAACGAAATGATTCAGAGCCAACTTTAACAACAACTATATGCTTAGAAGCTACCCAGCTCATTTAGGACACAAATAACAATTCAATTAACAGAAAGAAAGAGAAAACAATTCTTTAGTTTTGTGTACTTTAATTCAGAATGCTGAAGTTTCTAAGCCCGCCGAGTAAGATGTTCAACTTGTTATGGCAATCGTTCCACAGTACTCTCAAGAGTATTTCAGGAATGTAATATCGTAAACTTTCATGATGTAGCAAAAGTATCACGAAAACCATCTCCTTAGTCGTTGAGATACTAACTTCAGTCACACACTGATGAATGGCTCCCAGGATAAAGTATTAACAGTAAGTATTGTCATCCAGACGTAGGGGATAAACATTGAAAACTTACAGTGATGACTCTTTGCTGCGTAGAAATGGATGCCACAGCCACACTATCCACAGAAAGCAGAGTGATGGGAGCATTCATAAAGATCATTTTGATTTATCAATTTGCTTTGAGTGTAGGGAAACTTAATTAATTACAAAGTTTACATATTCGCAGAGAAAAGAATGAGCTCATCTTTCAAGCATATTCATATGTGGAACGAGAAAACACGTATCATTTTCTGGTTCACGCGAATTTCTTCAGAGGCGCCGTGGCTCAGATCAGTGCTTGCCTCGCTCCGACGAGGTTGTCTGATTTGAGTGCTCTACAGAGTGGAGTGTGGGCACAAGTAGTGCTGTCAAAAGCGAGTGATTAGTTAACAGTTTTTCTAACAAGAAGTACCTAAGATATGGCAGTGAGGCCTATTGAAGCAGTAAAACGAATCAACACCTTGCGAGTGGAATTGGGACATTTGAAAACCCGATTAAGTTTGGAAAATTTACATGAAGCTATTCTCCGAGACTTATACGTAAACCCGGAAGACATACTTTCTGCCGAGGCAGATTCCTACTATAAATCGTGTTACATTAAGTGCGCAACAAAACAGATAGCTGACCGAGCTTTAGAATTAAGTGGCGGTCAAATTACGTACATTTATGAAAACGAGCGAACCATATTACCCGTGTCTTTGGAGTTAAGCGAAACTACAGTGGTCGCAATTTGGAACATTCCATTAGAAGTGCAAGACGACTTTATACGTCGAGTATTTAGCAATTTTGGAAGTGTTTCCCGAGTGTCCAAGATATTATTTCCGGCTTCAGCTGTGCTCCCGAACATCTATTCAGGCAAGCGATTAATACATTTTTTTGAACTCACAGCGGCTATCCCGCAGTACATGACAATTTATAACTTC
>JAGDQP010051335.1:0-14038 GCA_022664845.1 Lepisma saccharinum | reverse complement strand
GTCTTCTTCGTCTAGATGCGTCTCTTACAACTGAATCCAGGAAGAAAGCTGTGAGGTATATTTCAGTATTTTTGCTGACCCCGTGAACAACATTTCATTTACTGTTTCTGTTTACTGCTTTAGTGTTTCCTTACACTTTAGTACTATTCATGATTGCACGATTGTAGCTGATGTTTATCTCACAGTTCATTTCGAAAAGGTTCAGTTTGATTGTTAATATATTTAAGAAACTACCCCCTTTCAAACGCTAAAGTATCCTGAAGTTTCACAGTGACCTCACAAAATGCAGTTTAATTTTTAAACGCTTGTGTTGATGAAAATCGTAACACCTGTGTTCATTAATTCGGTTCTAATATGTTCTTTACCAATGGTTGAATTATGTTTTGTACGGCATTTAAGAAAATAGTATTAACCAAAAAAAAATATTGTATATATCCTACTCTCACTTAAGCAGACGTTGAGAGAAAAGTAAAGCAAATCAAATATTTTTCAGTGACAGATGGTATTTTTATTTTCCAGGTTTGACTTCCTGGAGTGACTTTGAATTGTTTTTTTTTAATTTCCTAGCCGCAGCTAGGACCCATCAGAGGGCTTTACCCTCTATTTAGGGAAGGGAATTTATGGGAGATGGGAGTTGTGAGGAAGGAAGATGGTCAAAGGGGAGTTTGGGATCTGGTAACTTCCTTCTTTATTCTTCTTTATTTAATTTATCTTTGGTGGACATTGTGAATTTTCCTCACAATCATTTCATAAGGTTATATGCCATTATCTTTAATATTATCGTTTTATTATTATTAGCTCAAGTGTTTTATGGTGAGGGGAGATGAGATAGTAATATGGACATGAAGTGCAAATATCGCAACACAAAATAACACTTAGGAATGTTAGGGGACAGATGCTTGGTTATCTTCTTGTCCAGGGGTTGCTCTGGATATGATGTTGACAAGTGAGCGCTGTTAGTCCTGGATGTTCACAATGCAACGTACGAAGGTGAGAGATGATGCGGAATGAGTAAAGCCTTGTGTTCTTGGATGAGAACTGTGTCCGGAGTATCTGGTGGTATGACTTAATAGTATATTGCAAAGAGTAAAGATAAGGGTGTTTGTGAATGTCTAGGTGGTGTAGCCATGTTGGTAAGTGAGTTGATTACGTCTACAAGAAGTAGGTGTTGCTGTTTGAGGTGTTTTGCAATGTATTTCTGTCGTAGTGTTTCAAGGTGTAACAGGAGATGTGGAAACATGATTCTCTTTCGTAGGGCTTGGCAATTGCATACGGAAAGCAGTTCGAAATGCATGTCGTTCAAGCATTTGTAATATTTATAGATATTCGGTGATGCTGCGATCCATGCTGTAAATCAGTATGTGAAAACTGGACGTGAAAAGACTTTATATGTATTGATGATGATGTTTGCATTTTGTCCCCATGTCGTACATGTTAAGCGTTTTAGTAGGTTTCGTCTATTGATGGCTTTTGTTACTATTTTCTGTAGATATGGACGCCAGGTTAGTTGGTGGTCGAGTACAAGTCCAAGATAGGTTACATGTTTAGTGGGGCGGATGAGCTGATGTTGAACAGTGAGGGCAAGACGAGATGGATTGCGACGGATACGGGTTTTCCGTTTGGGTAGAAGGAAGATAATGGCTTGTGTTTTATGTGAGTTTATAGTGAGACCCCACTTACTGCACCACGAGGTAAATTTGCTTGTTGCAGTGTTCATTCTACGGTTGATGTGTTGTATGGTAAGGCTAATGGCTAGAAATGATGTATCATCTGCGTACTGAATAATATGTATATTTGGCGGCAAGGGAGGGATATCGGCTACAAATAGGAGATACAAAAGCGGAGAAAGTGCGGAACCATGAGGAACTCCACAATGTAAGAATATAGGATGGGATAGGCTGGTGTTTATACTGATGTATGCTATACGATTGGAGATGAAGTTAAAGATGAATCGGATAATAGTGATTGGAAGATGGAAGAATTGAAGTTTGTATATGAGAGCTTTATAAAAAAAAAATCAAAAGCTTTCTCAAGATCGAACGTAACTTAGCAGGATGGAAGTGAGGTGTTATAATGGTTAGTGATAGTATTAGTAAGTCGAAGAAGTTGATCATTGATACCATAAAATGGTCGGAAGCCTGCTTGATGTATTGGAAGAAGGTTGTGGTCTTCAAGATGACTGTGAAGGCGATTAACAAGGATTTTTTCTAGTATTTTACTGTATACGGATGTAAGTTGGATTGGTCTACTAGGAGATACAGCATTTGGTAGTTTTTTCAGTTTCGGGAATATAAGAAATTTGGACAATTTCCAGGTAGGTAGGAAGTATCCTGTGCGAAGGATGAATGTAAAGACCGAGGCAAGAAGTTGTAGGAATAAAGGAGGTGCTTCCTTGAGATGGCGGTATGATATGCGGCCGATCCCAGGTGCATAGTGTGTTTGCGTGTGATGATGCTAGTAATGTCGTCCACAGTCATTGGTGCAGTAAGAGGGTGTTTTGGGAGAGGCTGGTTTGGATTAGACTGTAGGAGTGGAGAGGTTGTATTGAGTTTTTCTGCTGGATGAAGGCGAAATGGGTTTAATGGAATAGTAGGTGTAAATATGTCTTGAATATAGTCGGCAAAGGTGTCGGCTTTTTCAGTGTCTGAGTGGAGTGCTTCGTTGTTATGAATTAATGGGTATGTGGTTTTGCTATATTTGCCAGTGGGTGCGTTAATTCGTTTCCAATACTTTGTGGCGTGTGAGATATCCGCGAGTTGGTTACAAGTGTTTACCCATTGTATTAGTTTGTAAGCTTCTATGTAACTGTGGACTGTACGTTGTAATTGTCGGTGAAGGCGAAGTGATTCTGGGTTTCTGGTACATTGGTAGTCTCTATAGAAATATCGGGAGCGGCGTATTAATGGTAAGTATTGTGGAGGCAGTTTAGGTTGGTAAGGATGGATATTACTGGTAGGAATGAGCTGATCTGATGATGTTTTTAATGTTGTGGTAAGTATGTTCAAGGTGGAATGAAATTCTTCTTCGGTGGTGGAAGGTTAAACTATTGCGAGTTTGGTATTTATGTTAGTGCGATATCCATTCCAGTCTGGTTTATTGAAGCGTAGTGTTTGAAGTAGAACTATGTTGGATGTTTTCGTCGGGTGTTGGTGCTGTGATGTGAGTTTAATCGGCACATGATCGCTTAATAATGGATCAAGAACATCTAGAGTTCAATGGATGGAGATGTTAGCAGATGTAATTACAATGTCAGGAGTAATATTAGACATTGGTCTTGGCTTTGGTAGTTGATGGATCGATCCCAAGGTTTGTTGCTTAATGAATTTGTTGAAGTCTGCTTTATCTCTGTCTGATCAGCTATGTATATTGATATCGGCCATAATAATATATTTACGGAAGATATTGTCGATGTATATTAAGTAAGACATAGTTATAGGATGGCCTGGTCGTATGTAGATCGTAACGATGGTGATGTATAATTGTCTGAAATATAGGGTAGTGATTAGGTACTCATGAATGCTTGGAATATTTGTGAAATGTTTTCTATAGGCGACATGAGGTGTAAAGCCTATTGCTACTCCACCATTTCCACGCATTGCTAGAATTTGGCTATCTTGTCGAAGTTGATGTTAGCGTGCGATTTTGCATGTTTGTTTAGGGTTTAGATGCGTTTCATTAAGAATGAACGTGTTGACTTTTTCTTCAAGTAGGAGTTGTTCCAATAGATGTTTATAGGCTGGTAATGATCGAATGTTCAGAAATAGAAATATTAAAGCCATGCTATGAAACATGCGGGGATGGTTACTTTGTTTGTATTTATGCTTCTGTTTCGAGAGCATAGGCATGAAAATGTGCATATGGTCCCGAGTGCGTTGCTGTGAAATTAACGTGGAGTATGGTTTTGGCAGAGCATTGGATCTAATAGAGGATACGTTTACGTTGGAATGGATGGATGTTTGTAGCGTTATGGTGAGGAATGCAAGAAGTTGATCTATTGTGATTGATTGGAAAACTGATGTAACTAGAACGTTGGTATGATTTTGTGTATCTGGTGGTAGAATAGGTACAATAAGTTCAGGTTTATCTGGTTCAGCAGGTGGCCGGTTTTTTTTTACATTTATAGCTAAATGTGGGGTGAGCCTCTCCACATGTGGTTCACTTTGGTGGTGTGTGAAGATTTGGACAGGATTTAGTGCTATGTGGTCCGGCGCAAAATCGACATTTGGTTTCGTTACTGCAGTTGACTGTATGCTGATGGTTATAGGTTTGGCATTTTTTACATCTAATTGGTAACGGTGCACGTGTATGCGACGGTTCCATGCTGTAGCGCTTCTTATACATTCCATTAGAAAGTAAGTCGTCAATGTTATCCTGTCGATCTGTTAACACTCGGATCATGTATGTCGTCCCTCCCTGCTTGTTTTTTATACGTATGGATTTGATGATATTATGGCCCTAGTGTTTAAGTTCACTTTCTACTTCTTCATCGGTTAGGAAATGTTCGGCACCGCGGATGATAACTCAGAGTATGGGTGACTATGCGAGAAGGTGGATTTAGCCTTGAAGGTTTGTTTTCTAAACGTGTCACGGATGATGTTTTTTGCAAAGATTTTTAAAACTGTGTTTATCTCGGATTTTGTTAGCTCAATTTGAGTCGGTTGATTGTAGAATGATGCCATTAATGGTTGGTATGATTCGTATCATTGTGTCACGATTCATGTATTTAATGGACTGCCGGAGAAGTATTTTAGTGTTTTGATATTTAGTATCAAAGTTGGTCACAAGGAGCGAATATGATGGTGGTTTTCTAGCTGTTGTCAATTCAGGAAGATCTTGATGGTTAGTGAAGTCCATTGTTCCATCATTATCGGATTCGGAGTCGCTGACTGTATAGCTTTTCTTAGTTGGAGGAGATCCTGTTGTATCGAGTTATGATCTGTTAGCCGTTGAACGTGATCGTGAGCGATTGTATGAAATGTCTTCAAAGCTGCGTTGTTGTCTGTGTGTTCGTCCTAAAGTTGAATACGGTGGTGGTCCTGGAGCATATTGTGGAAGATTACGATGTTGTCCTACTTGCTGCTGTTTGTGATGATCGGAAATGTCAGTGCTGTAGGGCCTGAGCCCTAAATTTTCAAAGAAGCTTGTCAATCAGTGATGTTGCCTGACTACAGATATACGAGGACTGATAGTTAGTGATATTTACAGATAAGGAGATGAGGAGGAGAATCTTTGTGCAATGACTCATTCTCATACTAGCTTATACCCTCCGATGCTGTAGTGTTGCCGTCAGGTCGAATGCGGTCGTATACTACTCAGGATCCTCGGAAGTACATTAACAAGTCACAATTATGCTGCGTTAACTTATGACTTTGACCATTTTTATCACTTCTTATATGTTATAAAATACAGTAAAGCAGGTATGAGAACTTGTTATTAAGTTAATAATGATTATGAATTCATCTCTTGTTTGTTTAGTTTATGTTTGCTAGAGTGAAAATGTATATTTAAGAAAAATTCTGCATAAAAAGAAAAAGTAAAAATAGTTATTTTATCATTAAAATTGTTGATTGAATATTGCGAAAGAAACCCTAACGCCATCTACTGAGCAATTTTAAAGTGGAAAACCAATGCAGAAAATTTGGTGCCTAGCCCTTTTGTTCGTATAAAGACATATAAGACCAAGAGCACTTAACTTGCTAGCTGCAGTATGGTCTTGTGATGAAGAAGTGGAACACTCAATAGAAAGCTCCCCTTCCAACCTCTTCCGGGTTTTAACCTTGGCACAAAGGTTCTGTGCTGTACTGGAAACGTTTCTAAGTGTGCTCCGGAAGTTGTTTTACATGAAAACAAATGCTCAAATTTTGGTGCCGATCCCTCTTGTTCTTACAAAGATAAGTAAGAGCGAGAGCGCTTAACTTGCCAGCTGCAGTTTGGTTTTATGATGAAGACTTGGAACACTTAATGGAAAGGTCAACTTCCAAATTTTATCCCTGGGACAAAGATTCTGTGCTCTAATGGAATTGTTTCCAAGTGAGCTCTGAAAGTTGCTAATATGAGTGGGGAACCTTGTGGATATATTTGAAAAAAGAATTTGTGATGGAAAAATGAATTTGTATCGTTTAGAGTTGGAAAAGAAGTGAATGCATGTTTCATTGAGTGATTATTTTTCTGCGATTAGATTGCACTCAATTGAAACACGTGTTTTATTGAATAATTATTTTTGTGCGATTAGCTAGTACCCAATTGAAACACGTGTTTCATTGAGTGATTACATTTCTGCGATTAGATTGTACTCTCCATCTAACATGTTTCCAAACGTTGTGGACATTTGATGGTATATTTAATTAAAGTAAGCATGCAGCATAAAATGTAGTGTCACCACGAGAGGAGACAGCTTTCAATATTCTCTTACTTTCCAATTTCGCTCAGGGAGTAGGTAATTGAATCATGTGTTTATTCCATGTTATATCAGTATCAGTCTGAACTGTGTTTTCCTTGTAGAAAAGTCATTGGAGATGAGAAAAAGTCCCTTTGAGTTGTGTTACGTACCTTCTAATTCTAGAAAGTATGTGATCTAAGTGTGAGTTGTGGAAATTTGAATCATATATCATAGAAAATCAATATGGAAATTCCTTATTTTGAACTGTTCCTAGTTCCAGAAAATGTCAATTTCAGATGTGTGGAGAAAAGTTGAAAAATATTATAGTAGATCTAACCTTAATCGAATGGTAGATTTTGTATGTTTAAATTGAGAAAAAACGTTTTTGCTCTAGTTTTAGGAAAATAATAATTTAAAACACCTGTTTTATTCCATGTTATTTTTCTATCCGTCCTTTTGAAATGGGCATGTTTCCGAAATTATAAGAAAAGTAGGTAAACTTTATTCAGTATTAAATTAGAATCAATTCACTTTTTAAAATTTAATCCTCTTTCATGTAATTAGAAGAAACATATGATTATTTAATCTACAGAAAACCTCTTTGTAGGATACGAAATTATAGTAGATCGAACGTGCCTTACTTAAGGTAAAAATTATGCTCTCTTTACGACTTTATTTTTGTATTGACATATATAGTATCATACTAGTGCATATCACTTTTTAAAGTACAAAAGAATGATGACAAAACTAATCTATAAAATGTGACGGTACAATAAATTCACTGATGTCAACTTTTTAGAATTTAATCCTCTAACATGTAAGAAGCAGGTATTTGACTCTTTGGATATTTCTTTCTGTTTATTGACCATCCATCCGTAACTTTACCTTACTCATGCTCCTCTCATATTTTACTGTGAAGCCACTTATCAGAGAGTCACCCTCGACAATCACATGAACTTTTAACCCTTCCACCTTACAGCCCTGGTGAAAAGACCACTCAAAGAATTTACATTCTGTATTCTCTTCTCCGCTCTCCGTACCTGCAATATGAAAATCGCACACACATCTATACACATATGATTCGTTTCTTCATGGCATATGCCGCCCTCGCCTGCTTACATGTCGGGAAATCTGATTTACACCATCTCTATATAACATAAAATAGTGCTCTCATGGGGACCCATAGAACATGACAGGGGACACCAGGACCGTTCAACTCCGTGAGGATGTAGGCCTGACCAATACTCATATTCTTCTTTTGAACCAATCAGGCTGCTTTCTGCCATCGACTACAAACTAAAGCCCCAGACGCATATTTTACCATTGATACGGCTAACACCGAACGCCACTTTTACAAACGTTCTAGACAGCACTAAAGCTTCTCTCATCAGTTCAATTTCATCACATTCACACCATATCACATGCCGTGCATTTTGCTCTTGTGTATATTTCTTAATTCTGCTTTGATCTCCGTGTGTTACACGCTCTTGAAATTATAAAACCAACATCATATAGACATATCCGTCATTTAACTTGTGTCCAACAGCTTCTATTGGAATTTTACTACGTCCAGGGCTCATAATGACAGTTTTTTTATTGTTGCATTAGTCCTACCCTGACAATTGAAGGGTGAAGTCAGGAGCCTCAGCTCGAAACTTTTTACGACCATCAGAGTGAAGGCATTGGATGAATGGGTGGATGGATGGATGGACAATCAATCATACTACAAGCACGTTAAATTTGAAAGTCTGAGGGGAAGCTAGTTTTACACATAATTTTAGCATCGAATAAAATATTACTAATTTAAACTAGGTATTACAATCAGATTATTTACTATACGGAACACTTTAGGTGATTATTTAAACACAATGCTTGTAAAGGTAGCATAAGTAAGTTAAGTTTGATACAACATACTTTAACATACATATCATGTTACTAATTTAAACGTAACACTTTATTTCGATTTTGGAATATTTTTAATAAGCTAGCTTTAATACTAAAGAAAAAAATGTATTTAGTTTACAAATGGCGAATATAAGCTTTCTTAAAAATCACCTAAGATTATTTTTTAACATTTTACTCAGAAGATGGCCGCATTGGAAATATATTTATTGGTTGTTTTAATCATGAATTGAGCTCAACTTGTTATGTGAAAAAAGGACCCATTATTTCTTCATGACTATAGTAAATATGAAGAAAGTCGAGTAACCATTGATTATCGAATCTGTGTTACCTATGCTCCACGTTTTCCGTGTTTAGTAATTGAAGATAATGTAGGAAAAATGCACTGTTATGTTTATAGTGGCTGACGTTGGATCCGAACACGATGGCATTATAACTAACGGAGGACTTCCGACGTTGGATTCGACCCCGATACCATTGGAACTAAGGGAGATTTCCAGCATTGGATCCGGGTGATTATATAGAAAAAATATCATTCCTATTTCGACCTTTTCAGTTGATGGAAGGTATATTTTTTTATGTTTGAGTCGATGAAGAGCAGATCAGTCAGGTCATATACGGAAATGTCATAAAAATATCTTAGCACATACATTTCCAAGTTGGAATGAGTCGATCGATAGTATTTATAACTTCATGCACCTTCATTTGCATTAACTGTGTGTGATAATAGTACTAATTAATGCTATGTTTTCTCTTTTTTTACTCGCAAGTACTAGAAACTAGTGATTATTAGTCTTATTTACAGTTAAGGAGTAATGTATTTGTGTGAGAATGGTCTCGAAAATTCAATGAAATCTTGAAAATAAATAATGTTATTTCCAACTTGTAAGAAAAAAGTTATCTTTAAGTTTTAGTTGATTTTACCTCCAAATTTACAAGAAAAGAATTCTCGTACCTTTAAATGCTTAGTAGAAATTATGTTTACAATTTACACTTTGTGAAACTTACAGAAAGTAAAATATCCCTCATAACTTTTCAGTTACATAAGGTTAAAATCTCATTTGCAAGTTGTAAGAAAAATGTTATGTTTAACTTTTCACTTGTAAATCCTAAACACATAATGTTATCACTCATAACTTTATAACAATAAAAATTCTCCTACTTTAGAAATGTTTGCTTGTTTGTTAAAACATATCCTTACAATTTACAGTTTGAAACTTACACAAAATAAAATGTCACTCACAACTTTGAAATCTCAGAAAGTGAAAAAAAAAATATTATTCACCATTTTGTAATATTAACTTAACTTATTAACTCTCTTTTACTTCAGTTTTTAGTATTAGATGATCATTTTCTTTCTTTATTTTATTTTATTTTGTAAAATAAACTGTGAACATAAAATTGTTCGTTTCTTACTTTAACTTTATAAAGAAAATTTATATTTTTTCTAATTGAGAAATAAAACGTATCACAACTTTGTAAGAATATTTTTTTCTCATGCATTTAAGATGTGAAAGAAGAAACGTAATTTCTAAGTTCCACAAAAATGTTTATATGGTGTAAGCAATAAAACTTTACCTTGTAACTTTATGTGATGACTCCAATATTCTATGGACGCTTGGCTAAAAAAGATGCACTCGAAGATGTTTCTGTTTAAGTTTATTAGGATATAGAAATAATTACAATAGTTACATTTACAAAGTCAAGCCAGACAAACTTCATAAATTTGTATTCTCCATTATTTCTGAATTAAAGGCAACTTTTTCATAATACATCATACAATGAGCTTAAAATTTAGTCTGCTGGTGGCACGTTTTGATCGTAAATGTTCTAATCAGAACGACGATGATACTCACTTATGTGTAAATCAACGCTAAAAAAACTGAAGGTACCACACCGACGGCGGTTCTCTCTTTCTCTCTGGGTGTCTCTATATGTGTGTCTCGTTCTGTGTTTCTCTATGTCTCTCTCTCTATGTGTGTCTCTCTCTGTATGTATGTGTATCTATATATGTGTGTATGTTTCTCTGTGTGCGTTTGTGTGTCTCTTTGTATGTGTGGGTATGTGTATCTCTCTGTTTCTCTCTGTATATGTGTGTCACTCAGTTAAAGAAAAGATGTATGTATCTATCTTCCTCTGTGTGTCTATCTCCCCCTCTCTCTGTGTGTGTGTGTCTCAATGTGTGTGTCTTTGTATATGATTCTCTATGTGAGTATGTATGTTTTTATCTAATAATATAACAAAATATCAACACCGCCGCCATCGCTAAGGTACCTTCACTTTTATAGCGTTGACTTACACATAAGGGAGTTCTGAACTTCGTTCCTCGTTCACATCCTCTTTCTGATTAGAACAAACCAGCAGACTAAATTTTTTGCTCATTGTATTATGTATTATGGAAAAGTTTCCTTTTATTCAGAATTAATAGAGACTATAAATTTATGAAGTTTGTCTATCTATATACTGTAAAATTAACGATTGTAATTATTTCTATTTTCTAATTAACTTAAACAGAAATATCTTCGAGAAAATCATTTTATTATTTTACAATGTAAAAATTACATTCTATAATTTTATTATTTCCACCGTATAAACATTTATGTGGAACTTGGAATTACGTTTCTTCTTTCACATCTATAATGTAGGAAAGAACTTTTGTTCTTACCAAGTTTTGAATACGTCTTAATTGTAAACTAGAAAATACAAGTTTTCTTTATAAAGTTAAAGTAAGATTTTTTTGTTCATTTTGTTTTAGGAATAATCTTATAATACTAAAACTGAAGTAAAAAGAGTTGATAAGTTAGAGTTATTATTACAAATTTGTGAATAATACTTTTTCTACTTTCTGAGATTTAAAAGTAATGAGTGACATTTTATTTTGTGTAAGTTTCAAACTGTAAATTGTAAGGATAATTTCTAAGAAACCAGCAAACATTTTAAAAGTAGGTTGAATCCTTTTGTTGTAAAGTTATGAGTAATAAAAATACGTTTTTAGAAGTTGCAAGTGAAAAGTTAAACATAACTTGTTTCTTACAACTTGGAAATGAGATTGTTATCTTGTGTAACTTAAAAGTTATGAGGGATATTTTACTTTGAGCAAGTTTTTTTCAAAGTGTAAATTATGAACATAATTTCTACCAAACATTTTAAAATTACGAGAATTTTTTTATAAATTTGGAGGTAAAAATTAACTGAAACTAGAAGATAATTTCTGTTACATGTTGGAAATAATATTTTATATTGTCTTTCTTGAAAGTTGTGAAATATATATTTTACTTTGTGCAAGATTTTAGATAGTGTAAATTGTAAACCTAAGTTCTATCAAACAATTTTAAAAGTATTAGAACATTTATCTAGTAAAGATGTTAGGTAAAAATATCTAGTAAAATTATAATTGTGAAAGTTACAATTGAAACTTAAGCATAATTTTTAATTAAAACTTGCAAATGACATTTATTTTTTTTTGAATTTACAATGATATTTTTATTCTTTGATAACTTTTCTTTTAAAAAAAGAATTTGTATTACATAAAATATTTGAACTTTGATATCGGTCTCAGGGGATACTAATACTTAAACGATGTCAGCACAAGGAGTTAGTAAACATAAACACTGACTTAAGACTCAAATTCTTTTTTTCAAATCTATCCACAAGGTTCCGCAGTAATTTAACAACTTCCAGAGCCCACTTGAAAACACTTTTACTGCAGCACTGGGTTCTGCAATATTATTAACAACCTCCAGAGCCCACTTGGAAACACTTGTATTATGCCACTGGGTTCTGCAATTATATTAACAACTTTCAGAGCCCACTTCGGAACGCTTTTACTATTGCACAGGGTTCTGCAATCATATTAATATCTTCCAGAACCCACTTGGAAACACTTCTGATAAAAGACGAATTGAGCATAAAAATTACTAAACTAGAGTTTAATTAACTAGTACGTTGATCACTGAATCAAACACATATTTCGGTTTGCTATTCACTTTTCTTTTTGAAATCTACCCGCAGGAGTATACAGTCATATTAAAAAGTAATCAAACACCTATTGCAATACTGAATAATTACTGAATGAAACACGTGTTTCAATTGAGTTCAAACTAATCGCAGAAAAATAATCACTCAATGAAAGGTGTGTTTCAGTTGAGTACAATCTAATCCCAGAAAAATAATCACTCAATGAGGCATGTTTCAGTTGGCTTCACCCTGCTCTTTTTTTAAATTTATTCATTTAAATTTATCCGCATGCTTCTGTACTCATATTAGAAATAATCAAACACGTAGTTTCAATTGTCTACAATCTAATCGCAGAAAAATAATCACTCAATGAAACATGTATTCACTTCTGTTCCAACTCTAAACGGTACAAATCCCTGTTTCCATTACAAATTCTTTTTTCGAATCTATCAACAAGCTTCCCCACTCATATTAACAACTTCCACATCTAACTTGGAAACACTTCCGGTACAGCACAGAATCTTCGTCCCAGGGTTAAAACTCGGAGGGGGACCTTTCTATTAAGTGTTCCACGTCTTCATCATAAAACCAAACTGCAACTTCCAAGTTAAGCGCTCTCGCTCTTATATATCTTTGTACGAACAAAACGGCTCCGTACCAAATTTTCTGCATTGCTTTTCCACTTTAAAATTGTTCAAAAGATAGCCTCAGAGTTTTTTTTGTATTATCGCATCAACAATTTTAATGATAAAATAACTGTGTCTACTTTTTCTTTTTATGTAGAAAATTCCTTAAATATCCATTTTCACTCTAGCAAACATAAATTAAACAAAGAAGAGATTAATTCTTAAGCATTATTAACTTAATAACAAAGTATCATAGCTGGTTTACTGTATTTAATAACAAATAAGAAGTGCTTAAAATTTTCAGTCACTGCATGAAGCCAAACCTGGAAAATAAAAATACGCTGTTAGAAGCATACCAACTGATAAAATGTAAATTCTTTATCAACAAATGAAAGGAATTAATCTTGATTCATTCGTTTATTTTTTCTTGTTGTTTCTAAACCTGTTGGGTCTTTCGTTTTTTATTGTTTTTATTCGTTTTTGTAAGCAACTCTGTCTGCAAGTACTTATTTTTCATAAATTTGGTTGCCAACCATGTTTGTTTACTTCGTCCTTTGCTTTTCATGGATTTGTTTACCACTCCTAATTCGTTCTTTTTTCCATGTGACACTTTAGATTACGTCATCACTATTTTTTCAATCGCGATCTGGTACAAACAACTTCGTTCTTCTTTGCTTATATTATAGGGGAATGACCTTTCCAGGCGCCATCGTAGATTACGTCATCAGTATTTTTTCAATCGCGATCTAGTGCAAACATCGTTAGCTAACCTTCCCATCTTGCCAACTCTATCCTCTGCTGTTACGTGATATGAATTTCCACACCACATCTTCGCTAAACCATGTCTGCTATGACGTCATCTTTCTCGCCAAAATTCACCCGTAGTCTTATACAAAACCGTCTTAGGTCACCTCAAGCCACCTCCACCCAAGCTTCGTGGCTCATAACTTCGTCATCGTCTCCATCTTGGAATTCAGTCACTCTTGAAAAAAGTATTATGCAACTGCCACAAATGTCCCCACAACCTTGGGCAAACACTCCTGCTGACGTCAGCATCCAACTATAGTACACCGCAAAGCACAAACGAACTACCTACGCGAGCACTTGCCTAGGTCGCTCCATGGGCAGGATCTTGAAATTAAGACATACCCGAAGTCATTGTACTGATATATAT
>JAGDQP010051334.1:851-14039 GCA_022664845.1 Lepisma saccharinum | reverse complement strand
TTGCCGGTATTTTTTACAGGTAAATTAAAATACGCAATTAATATTTATGCCAGTATTATGTACTTTAGTTGCAGGATTTTAGTTATTCTATTGGTTTATTTATATTGATTAATGTGTAGGAAGTAGATAATACATACATAACATACTACGCAAGAAAAAGACGGTAGAGGCCAGGACTCTAACTTAAAGTTATCTCTTGGAATTCGCTCAGTGAATCTGCTTTTCAAACATTTGAAAACCTCAGCGTGAAAGCCCACACCCCACATCCATGTTTCACTTATGTGGCACCAATCTCTAGAGGGCAAGGTACGTAAAGGACTGGTGAAGGTAAGGGCCAC
Organism: Lepisma saccharinum; assembly: GCA_022664845.1. Classification (NCBI taxonomy): domain Eukaryota; kingdom Metazoa; phylum Arthropoda; class Insecta; order Zygentoma; family Lepismatidae; genus Lepisma; species Lepisma saccharinum. The sequence goes on along the minus strand of JAGDQP010051334.1, from coordinate 13,701 downwards.
AGCCTTCATTACTGTACTATTGAGGCATTCGTCTGGTGCAACTGAGGTCGAATTATTGGCTAACCTCTGGCAGGGTAGTCGGCTTTGGGTTGATTTTCCTATAGTCCCTGAATAGAGAGAGGAAACTACTAGGCACCTTAGGGTATCTTTTCATACCTGCGCACATGCGTTACTTGCGTTATTACGCTATGTTCACCTTCTTTTCTCCTTTTTTTGGTTTAAGCTACAATCCAATGACTTTTTCTAATCATTGTGCAAGTATTAACCTAATTTTTTATCTCATATGTAGTTGATCCGTATCTGTGTGCTGTTTCCCATTGTGTTTGTAGAATAACAGAGTAATGATCAGATCTATTAATTGTGTATACGTTTTGTAGATACCAAAAGATGGGGAGGGATGTGAGCGCCTGCAGGTAAACAGACAACCTTTACAGCAGGGGAAACGCCTCAAACATGAAAGATGTTTATTTCTATACATGGATTATTTTGCGCTTTTCGTTTCTTTTGTCCAGCCTCCCCCTCGTATGTTTAGGCTAAACTAGTTTCTATTATATCCTAATGTGTTGAATTTGTTATAACCATATTTTCTTTCTTCATTTTTTTCTTTCTTTCTTTCTTTTATGGCTCAGCTAGTAGAAAGCGAGCCACAACTGGGGTACCCTTTGTAATAGTGACCCTATTGTTTGGAAAACTACGATTTTCACCTGTCATGTAAAGACTATTCTACACAATGGGGGAGATTGATGATCTTGGGAGGGTGTTTTGTAAAGGACCATGAGTGGCTGACAGCGCTCATTAATAATACTTTGATGGATGGTTTTGCGGAAGGACAGTGTTACGTAGTGGGGGGAAGCAAAGTCGTTTGTCATTTTCCAAGAAGACTACAAGACTAAAGTTGACATTTTTTCTAAAAAGAAAAAGATAAAGAATGGGAGATGTGGCGGTTACTTTGAGGCTGAAGAATAAAGGGGTCGTAACAGTCTGCCTAGTGACAAGAGCCGGGTCATAGTAGCTAATGAAGCCTGAATAAGATGAATGATGTTCATGAAAGTATGTTACCCGAAAAGGAACAAGTTAAATATATATTGTTGAAATGACATGTTACTAGCAACTAGAATATGTGCCGCATTCTTACATTGTATATTAATTTCGGTCAAGATCGTCGATTTCTGCGTTGGCTCGTTCTGGCTGGAGGATCTTAGGCAGTTCATTGCATTGCAGTCAAGCAACGAGATCGTGTATATGTGTGAGATGCTTCGCAGTCCCCGTAGGCATGTTGTCATGCGTTGTTGAATATTTTCGTGCATGCATTGAACCGGGAATCTTTTTGATGGTGGAGATTACGATACTGGACGGTAACTAGAATTGCAAATAGGAACATGAACTTAGTATGTCTGTATTAGGTAGGTGCAGCTCATTTATGAGCTTTGCTAACGGTAGACTGGGGGCGTTGTACAAGCAGTATAGTTTACGCAGAGGGATAATACATTTAATGGAATAAACGTGTTGAATATTATTAGCTCTATAAGAATAGCATACTAAGCGGTAACAAGTAGCCAACATTAGTGGTTGTATGGAATTAGCTGGTGTACTCATAGGATTGTGAATGGTAGTTAAACACTGACCACGCTATAAATAAAAAATAATAATAATTAGTTGTTAAACACTGTTTGACGGATCATGGGCCTTTAGATAAATTGTTACAATTTCCGGAATTGTGAATGGCAGTTGACCAATATAAAATAATATTGGCAATAATATAAAATATTATTTCGCTGTATCAATAAAATTGTTGATGATTGTAGCACACTCTGGCGGGCAATGCTGAAAATCCCTGAATACGCTATTTACGTTGGGAATGCTGTAGCAATGGTTGAGCGGGTAGATAGCTAATGTCAAATTCAAAGAAAAGGTGATCACAGTCATCAGAATATAGGACAATGCGTATAATGCAATTTGTCATGAACACTACAGGAAAATAAAATCCTTGTTAAAGGGATGACTCTAGAATGGAGTGTAATTTTATTTCTTACCAGCCTAATAGGAATAGTAAAGCACAAATGTAGAGAAACGTGTTCGTTCATACTGCGCGGTGTCCAACCTTCGTAGCTAAAAGTCACAAGCGGTTCACCAGACATTAAAATGTGCATGAAAGACAATGGATGTATCTTTCTTGTTGATTAACCGATGGCAACACTGAAAGCGTGGATATTTGAATAACTAAGAATAACCGTTCTTAGGCGTACTGTCAGCTAGCAACTCTGCTAAAAACTCACAAGTCCGCCATAGGAAACTGACACAAGGGAAACGAATATGCAAATCGTGTATCTTTTGTGTTTACGAAGCAAGTTTAATATGTCAAGCGAGAATGTATATAGAAATAAAACATTAAGCCTCGTTAAGGGAATATGGCCGTATTCCACCTGCAGTCTACATGTGTCCAACATGGTGAAGGATCATTGTATAAGGGTCATATACGTTACAAGGTATGAATAGCAAGCTTGGCATTGGCATTGGGCTTTTCACTAAAGGTTTAGGTGTAAGCAAGGGATCTCTGTACACTGCAAAATGGGGAAATAACAGCGGACATATCGGTATTGCGGTTTAGTAGAATTTACGCTGCATGAGCATCTCTCGGTTGAGAATGTTACTTTTGAATTAGGGCAATTAGTAAATAGCTCAGCTATGATGGTAGAATAAACAATTGAACACACTAATAGCCAGCAATAGTGGACATTTCTGTATTTACATATTCAAAATAAATGGCAGAGATATGTGCTAATGATAGGCCGGGTGTCTTTAATACACAGACAGATGCATAGAGTAATATTGTACCACGTATATGGATAGTTAATAGTCGATTTGACATACAGATAAGAATTTAAATCTGGTCATTGGATTGGCAGGACATGACATTTTATTATAATAAGCACAGATGTGTATCTAGCATTTGGTAATTAATCACGCATGTAGATTTATGATTGGAAGAACATGGAAATTTATTATAATAAGCACAGATCTGGATTTAGCATTTGGTAATGAATCACGAATATAGATTTGTAATTGGTCGTGCACAGAAGCGGATAGCACTTGTGTAAACTGAGTACAAAGTTGCAAAATTAAATTTTTTAATCAACATAAGACAATGACGCTTGTCACTTTCTATGAAGATTGAAAGTACGACAAATGTTGGACTTAGCAACATGGTGCGCTGACGCAACTATTTCAATCGATAGCTACGGATACAAAGTTGCCGTGTGGTAATGATGTGCACTACGTAGTCGCGGGTGTATCACAAGTTCGCAATTGATTAATGTTTATTGTAATCTCATTGGTTAATACTAAAACACAATCAAAGTGCATTGGAGCTTGTTGATTGACTGGTAATGGCTATAAAGCAACGTTGGCAACAAGTCTTGAACCCAGTTCCATTGCACTATGGCGAGTTGTACTTGTTCAACGACACACCTGAGTGTCAATTGCGTACTACAGACCAAGAAGGAATGGACGCCTCGCTGTTTTGTGGCATGCATGTATTGCTATGCAGGTATTCCACTGGAAGATGGTGATGAGGAACATGCTTGTATCAACCTTTCAGCAGATGACGTACGAAAGGAAATTTGAATACGTTAGCCTTTTTTGATACATAAGATTGCATTTACAATATTCTTGTTGCAATGCATCCTGAGCATGCCATCACCACACAGCACTTTATACGTACCTATATAGGGATGATTGCTAATGACGATCATGTACAGGCAATCTACGATGTGCTGTGGACAAAGGACTATCAACACGGAACTTTGCTTTCAACGGAGGATCAGGATTAATAAATGAAACAACGATTGTAATTAAAGAAAACTCTTTATTGCATAATAAACAAATACTGTGCTTGACGTACAATATACAAGATATAGTGACAAACAGTTACAGGAAGGTATACATGACAGCATCAGGTTATAGTTTTCCGCATTGCATTGAACATACTGCAACAACCAGTTGCAAAACAAATAGGATACAAAGGTCATTTATACTAAATAGTGTAGTGCATCCCCCAATAAAACGTTGAGTGACAGTGTGTCACATGAGAACCACCACCACAGGCAAACGCTTTTGTCTTGTAAACATTCTACCCTTGGTTTGCAAAAGTTCAGATAGACAGGGTTACAAAAATAATATTTTTATTTGCAGGAACCAAAATGTGTTGCTACAGATACCCAACATATGATCACACATTTGAGCCCACTTGCCAAACAAAGAATTTAAATATATTTGTGCAATGAATTGAAGGCCCTCGTTCTTAGTAATGTTATCATACTCAAGATGAATGCTCTCATGATTAAAATAATCCTGAATATACTGTTGTTTATTTTCGTCATCTTGACAATTGTCGGGAAAACCTGAGGCTTCCTGCTTCATTTTAAGAAACGTTCCTATGTACCCCTCAACAAGTCTACTGACATTTCTGATTCCCAAATCTCATATGTTTGCATAATGCCATACCCTGCATCTAATGCAGCATGGAGCTCGGGGGTGCAAAAACACTTTGATAGCTCGTTCTTTATCCGTATGAGTACATTCCGATGTTTCCATACACGTTCTACAGAAACCAAACAATAGTTTGTTGTGGGCATTGTAGCGTAATATGGGAAAGGCTAGATTTGTCGGAGGAAGGACTTTACAAAAGACTACACCGTGAACCTGACTAGGATCAGGCATGTCCTTGCCTTTATGCACTGTTACGAGTCCAACCGGAAGTGGACGGGTAGCCATGACCAATGGGTAGAGAGAAGTAATATCCAGAAAATCTCTTTGTTCCGTTTCATTGCATTCGTAAAGACTTTGAAAACATTCGGTGCGTCCATCCTTAAAGGCATCCTTCGGACATAAAGGTTCTTCAATATCTGAACAATGATCGCGAAGAAATATCTGTATGGCTGCAGACGTCTTTACCTGTTTGTGCCAGTCCCATTCCCATATGGACACAACATTTACATTACATGTTTGTCATAAAAACTCTTCCCTTGTCATAGTGTCGGCATGTCGACTATTGAGACTACGACCTTGTTTATCTATAGCTAAATCTCTGAGTTGGGTCTGGCATTGATGATCGTGATAGTAACATCCGTAAAACTCATATACGGTACGGGTATCCGTCAACCTTGAAATGTTTAAATTGAGCCTCACCACCGCGTTCATAACTTTGTAACTTGACGTTATGTGTATATTCAATATACCTAAGCCAAAGTTTAGCTTGCTTGCTTTGATTAGTACCTTGCTGAAATCCTAAGGGTTTGATGACAGGGATGCTATTTTCTTTAAGATACTGGGTTCGATAAAACATCACAGCACCAGCCGCGATCGTACAAGTATGTAAGAAGCATTGCAGTCCTTGTGTTGTCCGTTCGATTAAATTGGAGATTTGAATAACAGCTAATGTGAGGATACGTACGTCATTCTGGCAATAGGCCAACAGTTCACGCTGAAAGTCGAATGTTTTTTCCGTTTGACACATTGCTCATGAGATAAGGCAATAGCTTCAGCATCTTTCTCCGATTTACATCCTAGATCGTAATAGTCCAAGTCTGGATATAATCCAACATAATTCTGATTCCTGGGGACGTTAAAGAGATGTGGAAAATCTCCCTTCCGCAATGATTCGTCAAGCCCCAAAGTTTTCGGGAGGTCTGCTAAACGAACACTCATAAACAGAAACGTGTCCCTGAAGATAATGTTATTTATTGTTAACTTCATTATTTTATGACCAGTAGTAAGTATTTCAGGTACTATTTGCTGCTTGCTGTCTAAATATTTCACAAGCAACAAATAAATTGTCGAAGCTGTGGGCATTATGTGCCAAAGCAACCACCTGTGTAAACTTGGGACCCTGCTCTAACACATGTGTAATAAACGGATCTAAAGTATAAAAGGTAAAGTCACGAGAGCCATCAGCATTACCGCAAACATTACATTTATTGCTATTGTAATGAATATCTTTGCATTGATTACATCGATGCGTTACACAAATTAAATTAGGCACTAATTCATTTTCACACTTGTCATTCACGTCCATGCGCATGGTCTCAATATCGTAGACAATGTATAAAAATCCTCGATACGCTTAGGACGCTCTGGTTTAACGTAACAACTATGGCTTTCATTGCCATACTTTGCACACCGTTTACAAAAATGTTTCTCGACAAACATGCTTCCCCTTTCTGTTGCGCCAATCAAGTTTTACACCACACTGAGCGCTTACCTGATCATGATCACATATAGATTTACGTTTAGCCTTTACAGCATATCTGTCAAAGCATGTTTGATTGACAAACGTACGTTTACACTTGTCACAATATTGTTTTGTTTCATCAGAACTTGTGATATCAGGATGATATCGCTCATGAAAACGGAGCTGCATATAGGGATTAAGGCAATAGTCACAATACCCTCTACAACCTAAAAAGACAGATACCGTTTTAATAACATCATAGGATTATTTTCATATCGTAAAAAGATTTTCCTCCGAGCTGAGGGACCAACATACATTTTTTCATACTGGCGTGTTTCGGAGACCCGTCCGTACACAATAATTTTATATTGATTTCAAAATACTTTTGAAATTCGTTTACGTCTTCTAAACTACCCCCATTATGCTGTCTTAAATTAACCCCTGCAAAGTAACACAACTCGATTGCTTTGGCTCCCAAGTGTTCCGTATGTGTTTGCATATATTTAGCTTTTCGATATTCGTTATTTGAGCGTAGTACGCCTAATGCCAACGCTCTCGAAAGACAGTCTGGGACATTATCCACATTAATTACGTCCTTTTGTAAATAGTCTGCCAGAGTTAAATGCTTATCATTGCGACACCTACCCTGGCCACGGCAAGGATCTGTAATATGAACCCTAATAGTAATTTTATCACCTAACAATAATTCCTCGTTGGAATTTAAAACATTTCGATTTTTCTAAGCATACTGTCCGTTGTAAGATGTGCTCGTAATTGAAATGGGATGTATACAGACTTTCCTACTGTGAATTAGAGCTACCGAGACTAAATCCAACTTTGGACATAGGGTTGACATCGCGCACTAATTTGTCCATGGCAAAATGAAACAAATTAATTACAAACTCCTCAGGATAACGAATCGTTGTTACAATAGGTCTAATTGTTATTTCACGACCTCGTAGAGGATAATTCGGATAGGTTTTTCGGAAATAATTTCAAATTGAGGGTCACGTCCATCACCATACATTATACATTTACTATGGTCCTGCTTCCATTTTCGACATCCATGTTCGAAGCACTATACAGCACATGATCACACACATAACCATCACTAGGAACGAGTTCAGCTACACTATCAGGATCAATCTCATCATCAACGCCAAACGAATGGAGATCGAACCCAAAGAATTCACTAGCTTCCCGGGAAATGAAACCATCGTAGTCGGGTATCAAGTCAGTATAGTAATTCCAAGCCAGTTCTTTACTCCCAACACTTCCGAAGAATCCGTAACTACCCAAATCAAGAATGTGCTGGGCACTTGCACAACATTGTAAAAAGGCTTCTTCGTCGTTCCAAAAATAATAGAGAAGATATTGCAGTAACATATCAGGGTCAGATTCGTCACGTTGGAACCCCAGCATTTTGTAGTGGTACAGGATCTCAAGGACAGTTTCAGGATCATCATACCCTTGCAGTTCCTGCATGGTAAGCAAAACAGCGAAAGGATTCTCCATGACTTCAAACGTACAGCAATAAATGTCTCAAGTAAATGTATATTACTTCGTACTGATTTTACACACTATGTACAGACAGATTGACTACCACACTCAGTGACAAATATATGACAGGAGCGCGGACGCAAACGAAAGCTATCTTTTACAGATTTTATGTAAATGGAACGTGCACGCTGGTGGTCTCTGTTGGTCATTAAACAAACTAACGAATGATTAGCACTGGTTCAACAAGAATTCGTAGTACAACTCTTAAACAAAAAATTTTAGAATCATTAAGCCCCGAAGTTAATGGTGCATTAATTAGATGAATAGGAAAAGCAACACCAGACATTTTGTCACATACAAATAGCTTTTAGCATATAATTATATAGACATATGCTTTCATACAATACAATTTTTCCTGCCCATCTTGAGAATCAATAAGCATAATAGATAAAAAACAGTCTTTCATCAACATTAGCTCCCCCCGCAACGATCGGCATACAAAAGAACAAAACTTCTTGCCTTAGGTTACGTTCCTTTACCATAGCCTTTAACAAAAAACCACTTGTTCCAGTGACATTGCTTGCCTTGCGGCACCTGTCCCTCATCCGAATATTCTCCTAGTAGATAACATGTACGTAAATACTACAAAGGAAAGAGGCAGTTGGGGTACATTGCTATACTTTAGTGGTATTTTTTCGTCCATGTTATCTACTAGGGGAATAGTAGGATGAGGGACAGGTGCTGCAAAGCGAGCAATGTCACTGGAACACCTGGTCTTTTGTTAAAGGCTATGATGAAGGAACGTAACCTAAGGCAAGAAGTTTTGTTCTTTTGAATGCCAATCGTTGCTGGGAAGCTAATGTTGATGAAATACTGTTTTTTATTCATTATGCTTATTGATTCTCAAGGTGGACAGGAAACATTGTATTGTATGAAAGCATATGTCTATATAATTATATGCTAAATGTTATTTGTATGTGACAAAAAGTGTCTGGAACTGTTCTTCTCTATTCAGCTAATTAATGCACCATTAAGTTCTGGGTTTAATGTTTCTAAAGGTCTTTCTTTTCGACTTGTACTACGAATTCTTATTGAACCAGTGCTAATCATTAGTTAGTTGTATAATCACCAAGAGAGACCACCAGCGTGCACGTTCCATTTACATAAAAGCTGTATAAGATAGCTTTCGTTTGCGCCCTCGCTTATGTTATATATTTGTCGCTGAGTGTGTCAGTCATTCTGTCTGTAAATACAGTGTGTAAAATCAGTACGAAGTAATATACATTTACTTGAGAAATTTATTGCTGTACGTTTGAAGTCATGGAAAATCTTATCGCTGTTTTGCTTACCATGCAGGAACTGCAAGGGTATGATGATCCTGAAACCGTTCTTGAATACTGGAGGTCCTTGCGCTACTACAAAATGGTGGGGTTCCAAGCTGACGAATATAACCTTGATATGTTACTGCATTATCTTCTCTATTTTTTTTGGAAAGATGGAGGCCGTTTTAGAATGTTGTGCAAGTGCCCAGCACATTCTTGATTTGGGGTGTTACGGATTCTTCGGAAGTGTTGGGAGTAAAGAACTGGCTTGGATGTCGAAAAGTGGAAGCAAGACCACAGTAAGTGTGTAATGTATGGAGCAGGACGTGACCCTCAATTTGAAATTATTTCCGAAAAACCTAAAACCTATCCGAATTATCCTCTACGAGGTCGTGAAATAACAATTAGACCTATTGTAACAACGATTCGTTATCCTGAGGAGTTTGTAACTAATTTGTTTCAGTTTGCCATGGAAAAATTAGTGCGGGTGTCGACAATATGTCCAAAGTTGGATTTAGTCTCGGTAGCTCTAATTCACAGTAGGAAAGTCTGTATACATCCCATTTCAATTACGAGCACAGCTTACAACGGACAGTATGCTTAGAAAAATCGAAAATGTTTTAAACTCCAACAAGGAATTATTGTTAGGTGATAAAATTACTATTAGGGTTCATATTACAGATCCTTGCCGTGGCCAGGGTAGGCGTCGTAATGATAAGTATTTACCCTTGGAAGACTATTTAAAAAATTACGTAATTAATGTGGATAATGTCCCAGACTGTCTTTCGAGAGCGTTGGCATTAGGCGTACTAAGCTCAAATAACGAATATTGAAAAGCTAAATATATGCAAACACATACGGAACACTTGGGGGCCAAAGCAGTCGAGTTGTGTTACTTTGCAGGAGTTAATTTAAGTCAGTATAATGGGGGTAGTTTAGAAGACGTAAACGAATTTCAAAAGTATTTTGAAATCAATATAAAATTATTGTGTACGGACGGGTCTCCAAAACACGCCAGTACGAAAAAATGTATGTTGGTCCCTCAGCTCGGGGGAAAATCTTTTTACGATATGAAAATAATCCTATGATGTTATTAAAGGAATAGTCTACACATACTGTCGATGAACCAAGTTCATCTTTGGCTTCAGACATGATTCAGGACCACCTGATGGATATAGATTTTAATGTCGTGGGAAGGAAAGGGAAACCTAGGTATAAACCTAAACTTAAACGGTGATATTTTACTTGTTTTTGGAGAGATTTATGATTTCTGTTTATTTTATATGATTATGCTCCTTAGCTGTTAAGTTTTATGGTCTATTTGTGTTTTATCTTGCAAGGGCCCATTTACGGGCATCCTCGTTATACTGGCCATTTACACCAGTAGGTTGAGCGTGAAGATCTTTTACATCTTCGTTTTATATATCTTCTTTTTTATTAATTTAATTAACAGTTAAGTTTTGACATGACCAAGATAAGGGTCTTTCCCGTATCGGGAGGGGCGTAAGCCATAGTGCTGTTACCGCCCATAAAATTCCTTTTATCTACCTTATCTTGAGTGTTTTGCATACTGACCGAGAAGAGATAGCTAATCTCGCAGCAATATCCAACTCTCAGCACTATAGTGCTAACTTCGTAAACTATAAATTACAGGCAGAGATAATACCTCTACGGTTTCACCCTAATAATTTAGAACAATATAATGTCTCTTTCACTGAGTGGGAACTTAAAACTGCCTTGCGGGATGTTTTGACTGGACTGGATGATGTACATTATGAAATCCTGTGACACCTTCCTTGTCAATTAAAGGTCTTCTTGCTAAGCCTCTATAATCAGATCTGGAGGAATGATTGCTCCCGCGCTATTGTGCGAGAAGCTATTGGAATTCCTATTCTGAAACCTGACAAAGATAAACCCAGCACACACGGCCCATTGCTCTCACTAGCTGCGTATCCATGCTATTTGAGATAATGATAAACTGCCGCCTAACGTGGTACTTGGAGCAGAAGAACATGCTTTATATTCATTAAAAAGTCACCCACACGAAACCCGATCAGTGTGTTTTTCACCAATATCGATCAACTGTAGACCAACTTGTCAGGTTAGAGTCTATTATTCAAAAGGCATTGCTCTGGAATGAACACGTTCTTGTTGTGTTCTTCGATTTAGAGAAGGCCTATGATACCACCTGGAGATATGGCATCTTACGCCAACTTCATGACTGGGGTATTAGGGGCCACATGACTTATTTTGTTTGAAATTTTGTTAGTGATCGCTATTTTCGTGTTGGTGATCGTTTCTCAGAGCATTATTTACAAAGCTGATGCATAGTGCTTGTAGCATTGCAATTACTTTTCCTTCTTTATGCTGCACACAAACATTTTTGTTTTCTGGGACAACATTTTTACCAAAGCATCTTGTTGTTCACTTTCATGAAAGGAAGAACAGACCATGTTTTTTTTGCGTTACTGATAATCCCAGAGCAGGTTGTTTCCAGCATACGTTTAATTTTGTTGCTATCAGAAACAACTAACCTCAGTTTCTTCCATCTTTTCACTGTCGAATCAATGGGAAAGTTTTTTGCACGATGTTTACACATATTATGACAAAGTATGTAGTCCAGTCGACTTCATGTCCGGGGACTTAAAGCGACCTTGAGGTCTCAAAATTTTTCAGATGGTAGAATCAAACTTGGTACGTAACTACATAGAGTGGTCAAGTGAGCGGCAGAATGCCTCATTGCTAACAGCTACCTTGAACAGACAAGAAACTGGAACACATTTAGATGGGGTTTTATAAAGCATTTCAATAACTGAATAAGATACAATTAAGAAAATTCAAAACAAATAATTAAATAGGTTGGTTTAATATTAGGGACTAAGTTCCTGACAATTATCTCACTACAATCAACTTACGGCGACGGAGAATTCTACTACAACACTGATATCATTAATAATACTTTAATTCCATTTATCGTAAATTCAGCACATTGACATCGAAAATTTCAAAGTCCAGAATAAATTAACTAGCCAGTAACTTCAATGATCCCTCTACGCTTCCACTCTAACAATTTCGAAACATATAGTTTCTTTTTTTACCGAGAGGGAATTTGAAACTGCCTTGCGGGATGCTAGAAATACATCCTACCTCCTCTCAACTAATCCCCAGCTCAAATAAGTCACTGGTTTTGCAGGCAAAGAACTGTGTGCCTGTTCGTTGCACGTCATCCCCATTTTGCGGTGTCCCAAGTATCCATCAGTCGGGAGTACAAGTGATTTCAACGCCAAGTCATTGGACTTCGCCTCGATTTGCAGCTTTCTGACAAGGGTGATGAGGGTAGTACCCGGCAGCCTCGTTGGCTCCTCAGAACGAAGACGGAGAAGTGTGGGCATTTACGGCTACGATTCATCATGGCTCCACCACATCCTAACAAGTCGCCTTCGCGCACAGAAAAGAAGAAGCCAAAGAGACAGAATGAAGAGAAAGTCACTGAAGATAATAGAAAGAAGGCGCATATAGTTACCGAAACAACCAGTGACACAGCAGAAAACATAGAAGTAGAGGAACAGACAAGTATCGTACCGACTATCACACGATATCTTGTAATTAAGGTAAAGAACGAAACAGAGAATCCAGGTGGTTTGAAGGGGTTGTCCCCTTTCATTATACAGAAGCAACTTCATTATGTTGCAGGTGAGCTTAAGAATGTTAAAAAGCTTCGCAACGGCACCTTGCTCGTGGAGACAGATAATAACAAACAGTCAACTAATCTCCTAAAAATGAATACCTTAGGACCATT
>JAGDQP010051333.1:0-14039 GCA_022664845.1 Lepisma saccharinum | reverse complement strand
TGCTAAAGTAATAGTAGAGGAAATAAAGATTTGAACCTCTGCACAGACTTATTTTGGTTACGAAAGCTATTAGTGCGTTAAGAATCGTGACTAACGTACTAATATTCGATTTTCGCGTTGTGTCTCATAATAGTTAAAAGATGTGGCCCTCTTGTCGTGTAGAACGAACGAAACTAACTTTTCTTAACTTTTATCTAAGACAAAGTATTTTATAAAAAGTAAACTGATTTAAACTAAGATGTTTACACGAGAAGGAAAGATTGCTCAAAACACTTATTTGTACATGGAAGAATACAATTAACTAAGCACAGTCCTTTATAAGCCTTTAGAGTTCTATACTAAGAAAATTGTGTGTCCAAAGTTTCGGTATTTTTTCCGAATTCTTGATAGGGTGTAAGAAATTCTAAGTCAAAGTTCTTTTTCATGGTTGGAATTTGAGGCTATGTTGATGAAATAATGTTTCTTACCCTAGATGAACATCTGGAAGCGAGTTTTGGCAACTTCAAATGTTATAGGGCGGCTTCAAAATATTTTACCTTGCTTTATATACGTTATCTCTTAACCAAAGATCAAAGTAGGTGGGATTTTACGTACTTTTAGGTCAGTTGACGAGGGAAGTGGGCGATTTAGTCGAGTTGGGAAAATGTTAACTCGAAGGTTACCAAGAGAAAGCAAGAGCGTCCAAGGGTGGGAGAAAGGAGCTAGGTTTTCTGTGAGCTAGAACGTCAGTTTGTCGTCCATCTTATGAAAAGTTAGTTACAATATATGTTGTAATTCACCTACGTATCGAACTATACTTTTGTAACAGTATTTCTAGCAGTTCATATGAAATATAAATAAAGATGACTTATTGTCGAAATATCCCATTGCAATTAATCATCAGATTATTGGTTAAATCAATTCAAAACACAGGTAAGTCACTTTTTGTTTGTTTCAGAAAAATGTTTCACTGTAATTTGATCGTTCCATTCCGTATGGCCATGAAATAAAGGTCATGTAAATTTGTATACAAAGGGAGAGTGAAGGATATTCTGATAAGAGTTTATAAGGAGAAGTTTCAAAGGAAATCCTAGGATTTAAATATTTTAGGGATGTTTGGTTAGAATATTAAGTTTATAATATCACCTTCGGATTTGCTCAGAGTAGAACTGAATTTTTGTACAACCATAAAGGAATGCATTATATCCGTGCTTCTGTATGTTTTCAACTGTTACCTGCATTTCTTTGCTCTTAATTTCGTAATAAAATTGAGTATAGGTTCGAGGTTTGCTAACTTTGGCAATATATCAATTGAGGTAATCTTATCAATTCAGAACGAGAAGACGTAATGTAGAGGAAATAGAAGCACTATTCACTATTACGTACTATCCTGAAGTTTGGATTGTAAAACGATATTTTTACCTCGTGTTTCAAAGCAACGTTGTCTACATATAGGAAAATCTATTCCCTCGGAGAAGTTAAATGGCATCCATGAACTAATTATATTGCACTTCAAAGAGTTTGAAATTTTTACTATATTTGCTACTAAGAAAGAATGAAATTTTGGCAATGCCTTTACGACACTAACTGACTATTTAGTGGTCTATTTAAGCTTTAGCGAAAAAGCCTCCGTGTTACTTGTGCTATTGAAACCGTTAGCTGGAGGTTAGGGGAAAATAATCCTGAACATAAATATCATGGTGAAGGGAAGCAGTTCCACCATTACCACCCTGAGGCTGAAGGTGAACGACGATGGACAAAGTACTACATCTTGACTGTCTGGCTTTACTGCAAGGTCGTAGAGCTGACACTCAACACGGCTAAATCATATCAATATATAGTAACAGATGGTTCATGGATTCTCTTGGGGTAAAATATTCCGCAGGTAAAACAGTCTCTCATTTGGATCTCCGGGCGGGGACTGCTTCAGAGGGCTCCAAGAACAGGATTAAAAACACCTTAGAATAGGAACGTGGAAAGTACGAAAGTTATACATAAGAGGCGCTCCTCAGGTGGGGTACGCGTGACCGAAAAATATTAGTAGGACATATTAGTGATGAAGGTAGTCTGGTGGGAGGGAACAAGATGGCATCCGACAGTGCAAGTACACTTTCAACAACGAGGGAACATAGTCTCAGGATTTCGGTACAACATTCCTCATTAAGAACAGTGCCCCTCTGAGGGTGTAGAATATAGAGTTCGTAAACAAAAGACTATCCTACGTTAAGATACGTACTGAATCGGGCAACCCGGTTTTAATAAATGTCTATGCACCGATCGAGACAGATTATGATAACGTCGAAGGTGCAATTTACGAGGAACTAGAAAAAAATGTTTGAACGATTGCCGAAGTAGAATACAAAAATTAGGTGATTTCAACGCTAAGGTAGGGAGTAAGGAAAACTATAGACTTACTATAGGCAAATACAGTCTTCACAAAATCACAAACACGAAGGCAGAAAAACTGGTAATTTTCGCGATCTCGAACAAGTTACTAGTAACGATCACGTACTTTGAAAACATGGATATCTCCGGATGGCATAACTATCAATCAGCTTGATAATGTATTAGTAGATAGACGAAGACACGCCATCATAATGGACGTTAATTCGTACAGAGGAGCGCAAAGTGACACCGACTCACAGTTAGTGAAAACAAAATTAGGGGGAAAAATATGTATCGCGAGTAGAGAAGGAAAAGGATGAAAGCAACTGAAATTCGAAGTTAAATGATTAGAAAATCTGAGAGTAATTGCAGATTACCAACTGGAAATCTCAAATAGGTTCGAAGTCTTAGCCGACTGTAGTAGTAATAAAGATGGCATTAACAGTGAAATTGACCAAGGTAAGATGTGAGGGAAGCAATTCGTGAACGGCACAGAGGAGGAACGTTGAGGTGGAAAAACAAGCATTGGTTTGATGAAGAATGCCTTAAGCTTCATGAGAAACCGAAGCGAAGCAAATACCGACCATTTCAGTAACGCGAAACACAACGCCACACGGGGTTCAGAAGCAAAAAGCGAGAATATCTGACGCAGAATATTCAAGAGACAGAGGAAAATGGCAAGATAAGTGCCGTATGAGATCTGCACAAAGTCGTAAACTCGTTAAGGAAAGGTTACCAGCCTAGATTAGGGATGATTAGAAATGAACGCAGTGATCTCTAAGCGGATCCTCCTAAAATTAACGATGTGGAAAAATTATTTCGACAAACTTCTTAATGTACGCAACGGAGAAAAACAGAGGAATTTAAAACCTATACAGCAGAACCGTAAATACCGAACGTAGCGAGATCGAGGTCGAAACATCGACAAATTGAAAAAAATCATATCACCAGGAATAGACAATATTATAGACGAATTAACTAAAGCAGGAAGAACGGCACTAATCAAGGAACTGCATAAATTGATAAGTAAGTGTTATATGGAGAAAGAAGAACCTTTCAAAGGAATGGAAAACCTCAATAATAGTTCCGATTTACAAAAAAGGCGATAAATCGGACTGTAATAAGTACCGCGGAATCTCTTTACTCCCAACATGTTACAAAGTTCTGAGTAATATCGTGCTAACTCGCCTAAGCTTAAACGTATTGGAGATCACCCATTTTTGCGTTGAGACAAATCTTAGAGAAGAAAGGGGAACGCAATGAGACTGGTCACTAGTTATTAATTCACTATAAGAAAGCATATGATTCCATCAGAAAGCAAGAACTATACAACATGGTAGTACGATTTGCCATTCCGAAAAAACTTGTTCAACTAGTGAAGATGTGTCTCAGCGACTCCATAAGCAGCAGAGTACACATAAGTTACAATATGTCAGATACTTTCGAGATTCGCAACGGACTGAAACAAGGTAATGGCTTGCCACCTTTACTGTTTAACTTTGCGTTAGAATATGCGATTCAGAAAATATAAGGGACAAACAGGGACTAACATCGAATGGCTTGAAACAACTGTTCGTATATGCGGATGATGTAGATTTAATATGAGACTATATAGATGTACTACGAAGTAACACCGATGTATTAGCGGAAGCGTGCGATGAGATTGGTCTACAGGTAAACAATGAGAAAACAAATACGGTACGCAGAAATACTGGGAATGAAGGAAATATATATATAACAATTAAGAAAGATAACACAGAGAAAGTAAACAAATTTAAATAGTACTGGGGAGCATATACAAAAGGCAAAAACGAAGTCAATGAAAAAATAAAACTCGCTTAGCATCGGGCAAAGCATGTTTCTACTCGGTCCAGAAACACCTAACATCGCGAATAATATCAAGGAGGTTGAAATTGAAAATATACAGAACGGTTAATTTGCCGGTAATACTTTACGGTTGGAAAAGTTGGAGTACGACCCTTGCAGAAGAAAATAAATTACAAGTGTTTCAAAATAATGTGTTGAGAAATGATATAGGGCCAAAATAGTACGAGATGACTGGGGAATAGAGGAGACTTTATAATGAAGAACTTCACGGATTTTACTACTCACCCAATGTTTTAAGAATGATGAAATCGTGACGACTAAGGTGGGCATGTCATGTAGCTCGGATGGGGGAGAAACGAAGATTATATTCCATCTTGGTCGGGAAGCCGGATGCAAAGAATCCGTTGGTAAGATCGGGACGACGCGACGTTGAGAGTATAACATTAGAAGGGATCTTCGAGAAGTAGGTGTGTGTGATGAAAACTGGCTTGATGTTGTCAGGATAGAATCCTATGGAGAACGTTTGTTACTGCGGCGATAAACTTGCGAGTTTCGTAAGCCATGAGTTATTAAGCAATTGAGAGGGACAGATATTTATGAGTGATATTTGTTCCATTCAACGTTCACCCTGAAGTTAATTTGATGGAAAATATGGAATATGTCCCGACGTACCTGGAGGCACTGGCGTATAATCTATTACTCAGTATTTGTGTTCAAGTAGTTCCAGTTTATGTTATATATTTTTTAGGTTTGTAAGGAGTGTCATTCATACAAACTCTCATGAGTCTATTTCAGATATGTGTAAGATCAAAATTTGAATACGCTACCATTATCTAGAATCCAGGTACTGCACGCAGCTCAGACAAGCTCGAAAAAATCCAAACAAAATTCCAAAGATTCCTGGTATACAAAGAAACAGGCGTATACCCGAGAACTGATACAAAAAAATATTAAATACAAACTTTAACATGATGAGTCTTGGGAACAGACGTACTCTTCATGAAATGATTTCTCTTTAAAAGTGTTTCCAAATAGAATAGATTGCATCAATCTGCTCTCAAACTTTCAGATACATGTCCCATCAACCAAAACCAGAACAAAAACTCAGGATTCTTTTATTATAAAAAACCTCGAACAAATAATATGCAAAAGACACCAACTTGGAGAATGAGTGCAACCTATAATGACATAAGTAAAAGAGTTGAGGAAATTGATTTTCATAACATGAATCTTAAACAAATTCATAACATTGTAAAAAAAATACTGTATGTTGATTGTACTCCTTGCGGTGACAATAATGTAAAATGTGGAACATTGTAATTAGGTTCTTCTGTTGTGTTCTAAATAAATAAATAAATAAAGATATTGTAGGAAATTCAAAAAAATAGTTAACATCCATACTCGGATATAAGGAAAAGATATCTAACAAATGAAACTTCAAATTTCATCGTAATTTTTAATGAAGGCCAAAATTTAGTTCGTAAAATACATAAGAAAATCGGCTGGAGTTTCCCGTACACGAATAGAAAAGTCAGTGGTCCTCAATAAAAAGTTATTGTGGGCGTTGAAGTCCGTTTGCATTTCGTAATTAATGAAGGGGACTACAAATTACATTATAAAATACATGCTTTTTACGGCATGTTGTTCGCTTCTACGTACTATTCATAAAAATACCTCCCAACAAAATACGAAATTTATGATTAATTGGATTTACTCAGTACAAAACATGTGTCCTAATTTTTGACAGTGAAAAGTGTCTTTGATAGATTTCTAAACTGATATCTAAAATTCCAAAAAATTGTAAAGTGCAAAAAATACACATTTGTTTAGTTTTTATTTATTATTTCTGAAATCTTTTAGCTTATTCTGGACTAAGTCACGGTTGAGGATATTGAAAAGAAGTTTGCCAGGACTTTGTTTTAAACTATTAGACATATGCACCTGAGACGAATACTGAAAAAAAAACATAGTCAGAATTGTGAATCGATGAGATCGATTACACTACACAATATGTTATGATACTTTGTGTGAGGGTATTCGTTACTTCCTCAGTTCGGGGATTATTTGGGTCACAAGATATTCAGAACTTATTCAATCAAAATTGCTTATATCCTGAAGGAATTTAATTCCACACCCAAGCTGAGCTCGGAGGTGGGTTTACTCGCTCGACTCTATACGTGGAAAATTGCGCAAGCAATTAGCATTTTGAACAAGATCGATAACTCGATCAAAAAATAAGCGGAAAGATTTTCGAAAGTGACAATAATTCTAATTTCACGACTCATGACGCTGGAGAACGATGCCGAGAAGCATTACTTATTATCGAAGAGAGGGAAATTAATGACGAAAATATAAGAAAAACATTAATTACTACATTTTATTATACTGCAATTCAAATGTTATTAATGTTAAGGATAAAAATAATTCACTTCAGCCTAAAGTAACGTGTAGTATTTATCTACAACTACACAGTCAGCTTTTCCTGAAGACCTTACCAAGGTAGAGGAATAACACCACACTTTATTTGAAACAAACTTAAAACTTTATCCAAGTGGCTTATCTTGACAGTTAATTTCATAATATATGATATGATTGTCAGACGTTATAACGTTCTTTAATCGTGATATTTATTCTTTTCGATATCAGATTGTTTTCAGTTTTTATCATGCAGGCAAGAACGTCAGTAGCACGCTCTTATGTTTTAGCATTAATATGACAGTGAATCCACATACATTTGTATAAAACAAGTAGTGTAGCAAAAAGTAATCCATTATTTTGCCAATAGATGGCTTCAGTGATCTGTATCTCGCGTTGTATAAGTCCGATCGGGTTCAACGAGATGGCGTTCAAACGATGAGATTGCGTACTACAAACACTGTTCAGATAGTTGTGATGAGTTGACTCAGTGTTGTGTGAGCGCGCGTCAAAATGGACACTAGCAAAGAGAAAATACGCTATATTTTACAGTTTTTCTTCGATAAAGGCGAAAACGCAAGCCAGGCGGCTGCAAATGTGAATAGTGTTTATGGTCCTGATACTGTAACAGCCAATAACGCGCAATTTTCGTTTCGTCGATTCCGTTCCGGTAATTTTGACGTCAAAGATATACCACGCACTGGAAGGCCAAGTGTCGAAAATGTCGATAAAATCATGGACATTGTCGCGTCCAACCGTCATGTAAGCACTGTTTCGATTGCCCAAGAGCTAAACATTGCACAAAAAACCGTGTGGAACCATTTGCATAAGGCTGGATACACAAAGAAGCTTGATGTCTGGGTGCCACACGAGTTAACGCAAAAAAAAATCTCATGGACCGAATTTCCATCTGCGAATCGCTGCTGAATTGCAACAAAAGCGACCCATTTCTGAAGCGGTTGGTGACTGGTGATGACAAGTGGATCACTTATGACAACATCACGCGAAAACGGTCGTGGTCGAAGCGCGGTGCGCCGGCGCAAACGGTGCCCAAGCCAGGATTGACGGCTAGGAAGGTTTTGCTGTGTGTTTGGTGAGATTGGCAGGGAATTATCTACTATGAGATGCTCCCCTACGGCCAGACCCTTAACTCGGAACTATACTGTCAACAATTGGACCGTCTGAAGGCAGCAATTGCCCTGAAGCGGCCAGCTTTGGCCAATAGGAGAAGCATTGTGTTCCACCAGGACAACGCCAGGCCACGCACATCGATAGTGACTCGCCAGAAGCTCCGGGAACTTGGTTGGGAGGTTCTTATGCATCCACCTTATAGTTCGGACCTGGCACCGAGTGATTACCATCTGTTAGTCCATGGCGAACACGTTTGCTGGTGAAAAATTCGCTTCAAGAGAGGCTTGTCAAAATAAACAGTCACAATTTTTTGCCAATAGGGACATGGGCTTCTATGAGAGAGGCATCATGATATTACCTTCCAAATGGCAACACGTTATGGAACAAAACGGCGCATATGTGACCTAAATCGGATCATTCTAACTATGGTAAGTCAAGCCTTCAATGTCATGCAAAAATAATGGATTACTTTTTACTACACCATATATTACACCTAGCAAATATTTAATAATAATTATAATAATAATAATAAATGGTATCTCTGAGCAGGATTAAATCCAGGCACATGTGGTCCAATATGCTGTATTTAAATAAAAAAATGAAACAACTATAATATTCATGAAACATGGAATTTCATAACAATAATTTGATAATTAAAAATATAAATAATATTTATCTTTCAGAAAAGGAAGTCAAATACATGGTTTTCCAGAACAAGAATAATGTAGTTAGTTGTTGATAACTCCTCGTATTTGGATGTTCACCAAATAGACTTCAAATCCAGGTGGATAGTATACATGCGAACGATCAATGGAAATCTTAATGTTGAATGTTTGAAGCTTGTATCACGAGTAATTACATCATTCACTATAGAAGTTCCGTATCTAAATATGTAAGCTATGGTGAATTCTATATAAATAATTTTAAAAAGGAATCTTCTTAATGATTACAATATTAAGCCTAACGAAATTTCTTGAAATATATGAAGAGTTACTACCAAATTATAATGCGCTATGATGATAATAATTTTCATAGTTTATACGTCAGTTGCTGACGACTTATACCTAGGTAAATATGTTCCTTTAAGAAACCATGTACTTTATATAAACATACTAAATTATATTAAGATTGGTTATTGCTTGCACATTGCTGATTGTATTTTATTGAGGTGAAATTAAGATCATAATTTGCAAGAAGAAGAATAGATGTCAGCTATGCGGCACAAAATTTACTTTAAAATAATAAAACTATTTTCAATTATCCTGCAGTTATTTGTTTGAAATTATTTGGTACTAAACACATTCCTTTCGTTGTATATCTGCGTAAGAAATTGCAAAACTTTTTATGAATCTAAATATAATGAATTTAAACTCAGCCAGGAGATTGTTTACGTATTTCGTAGAAAGACATCTAGTGATTAATTATGATCGTCACTGTTTAGATTTTAATAAGTAAAATATTTAGAGGAGCACAAAATTGATCCCTTGCCTCATTAAAAGTTTGTTCATTGTTTATAATAGTAGTCAAGAACATGATTTGTATGTAAATTGCTATATTATGACTAACTTGTTCAAAAGACAAAAGCGCTTTTATATCACTATCGATATAATTTTACAATTCTATTATAGTAATGATATCTAACTCTTTGTTTGAGTTTGCATAAAGTTATAGTCCTACTTAAACAACGATACAGATCCACTGTTACACGAAATTATTTTGATTTTGTGCTTTTGATCATAAACACATGGCATTAAGACAAGGGCTCATTGATGAAGGAAACATTACAATTTGATTGTACAGTTGTCACCCCCCCCCCCCTTACCAAAAGGTCCTTTTAGGTAGGGCTAGGCGTCTCTGTATACATCTAGTATGATTTATATTCCTTAATATTGTAAATGTCATCTTCCTCTTCTCCTCTTTCTTTCAATTTAGCCCTAATTTAAGGAGGTAGCTTTTCATGTCACTTCAAGTGAATAAAATACATCAACCCACTACAGAAGCTGCAGTTCAGGATACTAGATATAACATATTGTGTTATATATAATATAATATAAACGTTTTGTTCTAATCGGTTAGAAAGAAAGAATTCTAACGTAAATTTTATTACCGTTACATTTTAATAGTATCGGGTGTGATTTATTTTGCACAAAGAATAGAACGAAGAATATCCTTCAAAATGAACAGCCTGTTTAAGTTCTTTAATAGCAAAGCTATAGCAAAAAGGGACTTTCTATTCCCGCTCATAGTGCCCGACCGTCCGTGTCCAGAAATTAAATCTCAGGAACTACAAGGTGTAGACAGATGTCGCTGGAAAGGTCTTAGCTAAACTAGCTCAGGGGACCTGAAATCGTCTTCATTGGTGCAGTTGTTCAGTGTTGCCAGGCCATTTCCTAATAATCCATTGTTCAAATTGCTTCCATTC
Source organism: Lepisma saccharinum (assembly GCA_022664845.1). Taxonomy (NCBI): domain Eukaryota; kingdom Metazoa; phylum Arthropoda; class Insecta; order Zygentoma; family Lepismatidae; genus Lepisma; species Lepisma saccharinum. The sequence continues at coordinate 3,880 of JAGDQP010051333.1, read as the reverse complement.
AGCTAGACCTAGCTGCGCCAATGTCTGAATAAACATTATTTGACATAATAGAGAAACCTACGCAACTCACAAGTATTCACAGCCTATTTTCTATAAAAAAATAAATATTTTTCTTTCAAATTGCTTTAATTGTTTTAATCGTAGCAACGCCAAACTTGACACAAACATGATCCTGCTTCGATCTATGTTAAGAACTTGATGAACGTGGTACACATGTGAACGCTAAAATAAAAAAAAATCATTTTTGAAAAAATTGAAAATTGTCTACAGACCTATAAAAGTAAAGGTCAGTAGAGGGCAGTGTAAATTATAAACAGTTACTGAAGACAGATCACATTGATTACCTTATTATATCTTACATCTCTGTATCTGAAATAGGACTATAAAACTATCTACCCATGATTTAAAAACAAATACTTGAACGATTTACAACTGTTAAAAGAGTCAAGCTGAACACAGAACACCAATGAAGGTACGTAGTGATTTCTCTTTAAAATTACTTCTTTCATCGGCTTTTTACTTCTACTTGAACTGTAGTGCTTTCAAAATATATTTAAATAGCAATGAAATCAAGAATTAAGGGGCAGAGATTGGCAAATTTTGAACAAATGAGTTGAAGAAAGCGTTAAAAACAAAACATTTAGATTCACTCTAAAAGTAACGAAAAAAATTGTTTTTTACATTTAGTTAAATATCATCAAAAATGTAATGTATAGTAGAATTTTCTCTCTTCCTTATAAAATGCCTTTCCAGTAAATCAACATTATCGTCACAAAAGAAAATTATTACATAGAGCATGTTTTGCAAGGAATGTGTTCTAACTAGTACATCATGATTGACGACACGTATTTTACATTTGTCCGTTGTTTCGTGATGTAACAAACACTATGTTTTTTACGTTACAGTAGTTACAACGAAATAGGTTAGATAAGCTTAAACTATGATTTACTTTGGTTTTCTCTAATTTCTGTTATTACGAGTTTTTGATGAATTTTTAATAAATCATATTGAATTTTTTCTGAATAAAGAAAAGCGAATAATGAAAAGTAAAAGAACAGATATCAAACGTTTATTAATTATACTTCTCATAACAAAATAGGCTCTTCCCAAGACAAGAGGTAGTTAGTCTTGAAGAGGCTTGAACGGGTAGCTAGTCTTGAAGAAGCTACCTGTAAAACAAACTTTAAACTGTGCAGGGATACTATGGGTTAGTTCACTGTGACACAGAAGCAGCTCGCTTAAAATATTATAAGATGTAAAAATAACTGGAAATTTATCTTTCTGTAAGAATGCCTGTCCGGATTTGAACCTGTAAATTGCGCTTAGGTTAGTTCCTTTAAACTATATTTAATTTGCATGAATGTTGGATAAATTATGCTATATTAGACAATTACGACATCGCAAAGAGTATATTAAAATGTATTTTATTCTATTTCCTTTTCATTTCTAATAATTATATAGTGTTTATCGATAGTTAGATAGTGTTAATCAATAATATGAGCAAAGTTTGCTACTAAGGGTACTAATAATATTTCTCCAAAGACTTGACGATGGTAACCTTTTCTCTTAGTTGTTTCCTAGCAACGAAAGAAGTGAACAACATTTTGGGAAGAATCACTATCAAAACGTAAGAAACAGACGGAAGCAAAAATGCAAGTTTAAATATAACCAGCGCAGTAACGTTCATTAAATTTTATAAAAGTTAAGGAAGGTAATGAAGGACCCTTGACCATATCCGAACCAACAATCAAGTTTTGCGATAAGGCTAATCTCTGCAATCCCAGAAGACATATCGTGTTTCTGAGTCAACATAAAATTATTTATAAGCAATCTGTCTGCACTTATATCTCCCAAAGTTCGCAACACTGCTCGGTATAATTTTGTATTAATTGTAAAGATGTAAAAAAAACATAATAACAATTAACGTAGTGACTGTTTTAGAAAATAAATTTATGACAAATGGCAACACTGCATTAATGACTACAGTCGAATTGTGTAGTGCTTGTATTGTTTTCATTGAGACTCGAAAGTTTTATGTCAATTGGTCAATTGAATATGCGTAAAAGTTTCCATCATCTGTTCGCATGAAACCCCGAATTTCTTTCGACTGTCATGGCTGTTCTTCTTGTCTTCAGTAGCGATGTAAGCACTAAGTTATACTCAAACTCATTTGCCGATTGGAAGTAGCAACCTTCACCTAATGAAATGCTACTTAACTTATGAAATTAGTACTCTAATGTTCATTGTAATTCTAACCATATAATAGAAAGATTCATTCTCGAACAATATTAAACATTAGTTTCCTACTTATAAAGACCAGATCAACCATTACTAGTGTATTTCATGTTAATAATCTTTTTCTCAATAATATATAAAAGAACGGATAAGTGCAGCGAATTCAAAGTGGTAGAACTATAAACCCAGAGGATAACAAATTAGTTTGGTTTCCTTTCAATAACAGTCAATCTTTTTCGATTTCTACGAATGATTAATATATGTTACTATTGACTTGTCAAAAATTAAAAATAGTGATATTTCAGAAAAACTAAAGGATACCGTAATGATCTTTCAGTAACACCCTGTTGTTTGTGGAAATATAGGTAGTGTTGGGATCGTATATGACGTGGTAGCACTATCTTAACATATACGATATGAAATCATGGTAGAGACCTTATGACCGTAGATCGTTAAATAGAATGGCTATTTGACGAATAAATAGAGCAATGCTTATATACGTTTACCGACACCAGTTTATTATAAAGTTCCTATATATTAGATATTTACAATTTGTTGTACAGATAATAATCTGACCGTCCCGAACATGGGCTCTGTAATTACTACTATAGTGGATCACCTCTTGTAATGATTTACTTAGGTTTAGGAAAGGAAGATATACCTAGACGGGACACTAACTCCAGTGCGAATTAGCAGGTAAAGGTATACCAACCTAAGTTGGAGGTAAGGTGAGAGTCCTAACTTCAGTGCAAGTCAGGTAGAGGTGACCACTTTTCGGATCGAAGAAGTGATGCCTTCAAAGGTGATTGAATGGCCTTTTTATACCCTCATTTGTGGGCGTATCTTCAGAACTTCCAACACTTGCCGCTTGGAGGTTGTTGTCGTCTGCTTTCTATGGATGCTTGGTCAGCTTTATGTAATGTTTATTTACTTGTGTGCTTAACTCACTGACCTATTATCCATATCCCATTACACTCCCCCCCTTCATTCCAGGGATTATCTCACTTTTTTGGGGAGTTAATTCACTGGGTACTTGTGTATACACATTTATATCACACTATAAGACGACACTGATTTTTAAAAAAATATGAAAAGAATATAAAAAAATGATATTTCACATACGAGGAATTTGCATTTTGGCTCTAACTTACCCAAAGCAGGGTCAGTCACCATGACATCATTCCCCTCAATGGGGTTAGGCCTTTTCCTCTTTTGTTGCACTGATATAACTTATTAAAACACGTACACTAAATCACTAATGGTGGATGCGATGCACTTTTTGCTTGAAGTTGATTCACCATTGTTGCACTGATGGGAGGTAGAGTTGGGGTTGGGGCTGTTATGGGGGATCTTGATTTCTTCTATTTCTATGTTCCGCTGCTGGTTTTCTTCTTGATTGGAGGGGAAATTTTGTAGTTGGTTAATTCTTCTCAATACGTAGATCAGGAGTATGAAATTTATGATGAAAATTATGATTATGAAGATACACAGTGTTATTATTGCTATCATCTGTAATATACACAAAGATTAATTATAACGGGTTTGATTTTCTTTTTAATTGTTTAAAAAGATAATATACTGTAATAGATAACCCTGTTATTATCACTATTATTATTATCACTATTATAATTATAGACCAGTTCAC
>JAGDQP010051332.1:401-14039 GCA_022664845.1 Lepisma saccharinum | reverse complement strand
GGAGTAGTCTTCCGGGGGCGCACGCCAATGCAAAATTCAATGTTTATATATATAATGAAAGGAAAGGTGTAAATGTGGAAGCATAATATGTCGCTTATTAACTATAGAACCAATCACTCCTTGTTCCTTGTATTTTGGAGAAATTATTAGACATTTGTAACTATTATAAATTGTTCATTGATGTGTTGGATAAAAATTAATAATTATAAATTTTACAAACTCCTAGGCATCTGTAGCCGAAGTCCTTATATATCGAAGGGATGACGTCCCTTCGCGAGCACTTATTGAAGACGAGTGTTGGAAATTTATCGACCAGAGTTTATATTCTAGGTACTCTGTCGGTGTTCTCCTGTACACGAAAAAATCGCGGTTAGGATGGCAAGAGTTAACGGGATTCGAACCCGCGCCACATCCTCAGTGTATTTTCGAAGTAACCACTGATCCACGGAGATAGATATAATTATCACTATTTCAGTAAGTATTGATCGATGTTCTTTGTTGATATGTTTTAGTTTTGGTTTGAGATAAAGAAATGTGAACGCTTTCTTACCGATGTAGTGTAAACGTTTATGAAGTACACAAAATAACCAACAGATGGCACGAAGTTCGTCAGGGTTGAGCTGATACTGTTGCAGATATTGTGCTGTGCTTAGTTCAGCATCGTTTGAAATTTCTCACGAATTTCATTTCTCGTGTTGACTTCCTGTCTTGTGAAACTAGATGTGGAAGATCAAATATCGAGACTTCGCTGCATTGCATGTCCCATGAAGGAAATCTCACAGACGAGAGTTGAAGCAGAACGTGAAAGGAGATAATTTACTTCCATCATCCTCTCGACAACATGCTTTTAACCTTCAAGGTTGGAGTCTTGTAGAACATTACGTGCAGTTGATAGTGCGGATATTCTTCCATTAGAAAACTTTCATTTTTTAAGTTGTTTTTTGATCATATAGAAAGGAAACAGCGGTGTAACAGAAAGTTTTTTCATGTAGATGCTGGTTAATTTGCCCTCGCTGTTCAAGAATTAGTGTGTTATTGTTTTTTTTAATGTTTATTTAGTCGGGGAAGTCGAAAAGTAATGAATGCTTTTTTTTGAGTATAATAATGAATATCAGATAATACCGAACTTTCTTTTAAGTGAATAATAGATTGGCATAAGATCGTTGTTTGGTAATTACCCAACTGTATTCAATTTTCTCATGGGTTCCCTTCATTCTCGTCAGTACTACACCTTTCAGGCACCGAGCTCATGGATAGTGTGTGGGCTTAGCGTTCGAAATTTGAATTTAAATTTTATAGTCTCTTATCATCTAGCCCAGACCAGGATAGGGTAATGTGGCGGCCTGGGTCTTACTGACGTACTATCCTAGTATTCGCCTGGTGAAGCTGAAGGAAACTGAGAAGTCTGTGAGGATAGTCGACCGCGGAATTTGAACCCGCGTCCCTATATACATTGCCCATCCGAAGTCTGTGACGGTTTGAATCCAGCAGTCTGTCATCCTGACATGCTTAATTTAGAGCTTTCCTGACACATTAGTCGAATGCTGGGATGGTACCTTCAAACTAGGTCCTGGCTGGTTTCCTTTGTACATTCTCCCCCCTACCTGTTTGAGCCAAAAATGCGCAAATACCATAAATACACTTAATACCTTTCAGGTAACTTGATATCAAAACAGTAGAATTCTTGATCCATTACTGCAGCCCCAACAACTTACAACCCGCGGAAGTTGTATTATGTAAGGAAAACTCAGGATAAACGTACTTGTAATGCACCTAAAAGTAAAGATATTTTTTCCCGATTATTCTACTAGCAATGCTGCACAGTGGATTAAAGAAGAATGCAGATCAATTTAAGGTTCCTTTTGTGCTATTCTGAAAAATTTCGAAAATAAGTTTGCTTGTAAATTTGTGTGGTGTAGCTGTGTCACTTATTGAAAAGCAGAGAGAACCAAACTCGTAATAATCTACTACAGTAATATCTTTATCTTGTTGCGAAAAGAATCAGAGATATTGAAATAACAGGTAACGAACTGCTTCTTTTGTAGACCGAGGTGGCAGCATTTGCAGCACAAACTGTGTTGATTTTAGGTGCTCATCAGCAAAGTAGATTTGTTCAGGATTGTTTCCCAAACTTTTAAGGCTCAACACGAACCTGTTTTCATTTTGTTTCTCTTAAATTGTTCCAATGTGCATACAGATAGACAGAAAATTAGTTTATCCTTCTGTAAGAGCCCGTACTTAACTTTTAGCACCAACAGAGTCGTGGTAATACTATGTATGTCCTGCCATCCTAATACCGACATACAAACACAGCTGTGATTTACGTGCTCAGTATAATCACTCAGAAGAGAGATATGCCACTGAATCAGTTCGTGCATAATAGGTCGCAAGAAATATGAGTGACAAAAATGAGCGAGCCTGTTGCCATTGGGAGAGTACTTTTGTTAATGGTGTTTTCCAGTAGCAGCGTGCATCGAAGTCAGCCCAACAATTCTCGAAATAACCGCCAAATGACAATACTCACAAACAGGAACCGCGCCGCCATGTTCCTCGCATAGTGACAGGAAACTGCTTTCAGATAGGCAAGAAGTACTCCAAAAAGTCAGTGACTGCACACAACAACCGATTTCTAGATAAATGCTTAGGTGGTAATTCCACAGTTGCCTATCTGTGGGGATTATCATACATGCTAGCAACTGTGGTTGCAATGAGTTTCCGTTCACAAGCACTGGACTGTCGACAACTACCGTAGAAACTTGTGATCTGTTCTGATGGATCTCGTTTCTGTCTGATGAAGAGTGTTACATTTTACAGTGAATAAAGTTTTCAGTAGAGATTGGGTTAATGGCTCTGTTCAATCTGCAGGAGTTCATTTATTTATTTAAAGAAATTTAAAATTAACCCTTTGGTGTGGTGCTACACACATGCACCAGAGCGGCTGAATTCTACTTCGGGATGTACGTGTGTTGCCTTTTGTGCAGAATCTTGTATGTAAACTGAGAAGTGCTTTCAGAATTGAATCCAGTGAGTTCGAATCTGCAAGTTCCGATTACTTGAAACAAGCAAAGAGACGGCGGCAGACCTACTTACTGCTGGTATTCGGTCAAAACGAGGAATTACTCGCTGTTAGTGGGGGTGGGGGGTGGGGAATTGTCCACTGTGCTCAAGTAGTGTTGAGAAAAAGCTAATATTAACTTCAAGGTTGTATCCAACATTTCTGAGGACAGCATGATGTCCACGAATGCCGAGCCCAATGCTTACAAGTTATCCTTGCAATCTACTTGAAGCTAGTGTACAATCAATAAGTTCCAATGCCCGTTTTTCCACGCTGTTAGTTTGTGGTTTTGTTTAAGTTTATTGGCGTTTATATACAAATAATCTACTAAACAAAATCAAATAGGTGGAGAAAATCAGATTGGTATTTGATTCCACTTATTTAAACACTCTGAAACATCCCAGGTTATAGCTATACTGATGAGATAGGTAAGTTTTATCTGTGCAATATCTGTCTAGCAGCATGGGTCCGGGTATGCAAATATTATCCCTTTAGGAAGCCACACCTGACTCAGCAAAAGGGAGCAGAGGTCAAGGCGAACGCGCGAGTAGGGCCAGTCCCTCGGGTTATTAAAGTATGGAAAAAAAAGAGAGAAGAAAAATGAGAGGGATTATCATACATGTGAAATGAATTATGCGTTCGTTGTAATATAATCCACGAAAGCTTTGACAGTATGTGTGAGGCTTGTTTAACACATAATGAATTGCTTTGTGGAGAGATGCAAACCCCGTCAATTAAGAGGATGGGTTCGAAATTAAGGAGTGGCTATCTTCAGTACTAATTAACTACAAGTTTCGCAAAGGTGATTTTGTTGTGTTCAGATGGTTATGGTCGAATGAACAACGAGAAAAGGAGAAATGCGAATTAGGTAATCAGAAAAGATCTTGTGTGGATTTTGTAGGAAATTTGCAATTTCATTTACGTTAGCTAAGAATAGCTGAGATATTTACTTGATTTTTCGCTCGTGTAAGACCCACATCAAATAATCTTGATAGCAAATCCTTGAAATGCTTTTGTGTACTTATTTCAAAATTGATGTCATTAATTTTCATTACGTTCTGATGCTGGAGGCAGGTTCGTGACCTTCTTGGTCAAGGTAAACATGAACCGATGGTGGTTTGCTGTTGACTTCCATTAGACGGATATATCGCACGTTTGCAAGATAAGTGTCATAACTCAATTTCTTCAATTTTCGTTTTGTTGTTCGTGGCCGGTAGTGTCACGGCCATAAGTGTTTGACGGATTTTGTAAATATAGCTTCTCAAGGAAGACGTCACTTCTTTTCCTTCCGTAAAACTATACTTTCTTGAGTTGACACTTTTCTTGCGAACGTTGAAGATGGGGCGCACAGTTTTGTGTGGAATCCAACCGCCTGTACTTAATCTTTAATCGAACCGTTTCATTATAAGGCGAAAAGCTAAACCACTTAGTGGGGACACTTGTCAGTACGTGGGAATATTTAATTGAATGAACTAGAAATTGGTTCTCGATACTTTCTATGCCTCAATACCACCGCGCAGTGCGGCCGATTCAAAAAATGCTGGCCAGAATTAAAAAACGCAAGTGAATGATCTCAGAATCTCTTCTCGTGTTTTGTTTGTGGGGGGGGGGGGGTCGATGATTACGAATCTGAAGTCAGAGTTTCAAAATGTAACCCCCCTTCGTCCCCTCTTAGTGAAACAGCGTGTATATCAAGATGAATCTCATGTTCATGGTTTTCTTGGGTCGCTGATTACGAATTTGAAGTCAGAGTTGCAAAATTGAACTCCGTTAAAAAATTTTAGCGTATATTTAAATGATGATTGTTTTTAATGAAATATGATGATGTTTTTGTAATAAGTGATTCCTGATTGGATTTTGGGCGGCCATCCAAGATGGCGACTTTTTCAACATATTGTAATATTTACCTAAACTACTCGTGATGATACACCTTTATGACAAATTTCGTTTCTCTAGCTGAAACGATGTGGAAAATGCATTTTTGTGTCCGCCATTTTGAAACTATTGAATAACCAACAGGGGCAACTTCGGGCAGTCTTTTATTATTATTTTTGACGAACATACATTTGACTCTAACTTACAACAAGTCTGACAGCGAAACAATAACACTTTTTCATAATAACATATCGTATTTTAACATTTTCAATTAATAAAAATCAATAACAATTATTATTTCACTAATCATTTATATTTGATAAATTATTATATCGTAACTTTTTTATATGTATTCTACGTACTTTCAGACGTTGATTCCATTTTATTTAATTATGATCTGCTTCAATCTAAAGTTTTTATACAACTTTCAACACGTGTGTCGTTTACTGCCTCAGTAACACAATCGATTCCAATCGAACAAAGGTAAAAGGACTCCTATTCTGGGACAGGTAAAAGAAAATAAACACTTTCATAAGTAATTTCTGACCTTTACAGATGTACTGTAACCATTCCAATATGAAAAAAAATCCCTAACTAGTTACTTTTGTTTTTGACTTTTTGGAATCGACCGCACTGTGCACTTTGTATCGATCGGTACCTCAACTAATGAACTGGATACTTTTCCGATACGTTGATATTTTTTTGACCGTGATATCTTTCTCTGAAAATTAATCCCATGGTAGTACGTTAGGTCTACAACTTAGATTTCAAAGCTTCTTGAATTTACCTGAGCTATAGATGTCTAAAGGTTTTAAATCAGAGTTAAATGGATAGGGAAGCAGTACACTTACGTTTAATTTTAAGTAACGTATATTACATTTAAGAAAATTGTGGCCACGTATATCGCAGGTATCTTCTTTTCTTAAAATCTCTGAAGTTTTTGATACTGCCTCGTACATTTAATAAGAGTGAAGGTGGTATGGTGTTAGAGGTTGGAGGAGTATAAATACATCACTGTAGAAGTGTGTGTGTTTTAAAATAACTTACTGTTTGGTTGTTTTCTTGACATTCACTACTGTCTACTGATTTATATCGAAGCATCAAACTTAATTGAAGAGAGAATTTCAAGGGCTTCCATGTAGTGTCTAGTTATTTCTTTGTTTCCTTTATTCAATGAACATAAAGAAAAAGTCAAGGAATGATTCTTTTTTCTATTTCACGTGATATTTTTACGGAAAGAATTACGTAACAACTTTTTATGAAGTTTGTTGTGTACACAAGATTTTTATTCTTGTTAGATACACAGGATGGTAGTGTTTGCATGTTGATAGTAACATTGTGCTGTTGGTACATTGTTTTGTTCATTAGTTAAATAGTTAGAAGGATGAAAATTAAGGTGTTGCAGAAAGCACCTTGTAGTTTGTATTATTATTGGTGTGAAGCACATTGTTTGCTAATCGTAGAAACTCTGAGAGGCCGATGTTGAATATATTCTACTTATAATATGGATGTTCTTGTTTCGGACCCTGATGTTGGATTTTCAAACTGATTACTGTTTCTGCCTTTTTTTCATGCCTTCAAATAAAAATATAACGTAAAGGTGCTTTTAGAGAAATACTTAAAATAGGCTGTTTCCTGACCAGTAGCGATTCGTGTTTTTTTTATAAAGTGTAGGATCTGTAAGTCTTTCAAATCTGTTAAATCCTGATCTTTTCCCGAGGGTAATACATTAGTTTCGTCGACTTAATGTTGCCATCTCACATGTAATTTAATTGTCTACGTAAATTTTTCATACTTGTTCTTCATGAGAGAACTTCATTATTTTCTATTAAATATTGCTTTTGGCTGTAGGAAGTTCCTCGATCCCCGCGTAGAAAAATCGCTCCCTGGTTTCCTCAATGCAATAGTGGTGTGATGTTCGTTCTTATCGAACGCGTACCTTTTAAGATGCCTTAGTACTCACATCTCTTTATTTTATATACGTTTAAAAATAACTGACACGTGACGAAATTCTGGTGAGCATTCGCGATAATATGAATATATGTTAAACTAACCAAGTGGTCTTGAGGTTTCGAAGAGTGGCTGTGGCGTCATAATTTACGGTTAATTTCTCTCTAATTTCAAATTAGTTATAGTTCATTTGGTAGATTCGAAAGTACTATCGTGGTCATTAAAAAAAGTCATATTTTTCATTTTCGGTTATTTTTTTTATAATCTGAAAAATGGGGATGTGACTACTAAAGTCTTTTGAGGACAAGAGGTTGTATTACTGTGGGCTCATAACCACTCACAAGTTCGAGACCGATTACATGATGGCTCGATCACATAACTTCACTTCAACCCAGGTTTAAAATAGTGTTCTACAGTTAAATTTAGACATTAGTTTTGATGAAATATTATAACTTCCTACACAGCTTTTGGGTTTGAACTTGGAACCACGCCCATCAAAAGATGAGCATGCTGTGATCAATCAGGCAACCGGCGCTCACGTGCTATTTCCTAAAATTTGTAATCCCAAACAGGATACTTCAGATACTTTTCTAATACAAAGACCTTCAGTGTGTAATGTAACAACTTGATTTCCAGATTTATGCATTTGTGAAATTCACATTAAACAAAGCAGCAAGTGTTATGTGAGCTTACGAATATTTCTTTTGTTCTGCTTCAGCCAGAGACTTGTTTAATTCAAAGTAATGCATGTTGCGTGTAGCGAAAGAAAGAAAGAAAACGACTCCCCATGTAAGAAAAATCCGACAAGGTATTAGCCAATGAAATGGAAGGAAGAAATTAAAGCAAAGCAAGGAGGGACTGCAAGGGGATTGGAGATAAAAGAAAGGAGGGAGAGAGTGAGATTAATGGAAAATGAAGAGGAAAGAAAATTACGTGCATGGGGGGAAAAATGGTTTACTTTCATTCAATGAGTGCAGTGGGTATTCGCCACATATTAGAATGCCATTAAAAGTTGGAAAATGAATTTTTGAGATTGAAGAGATGCTCTGCTAGACTTTAACGCTATGCTGTTGAAATGTGGGCCTTTTTAATAGATCTTTGTCTGTGGTTGAGGGTGCAGATTGATAAGAAAAAGAAAGAAACATAATTGATCAAGAGGCTGATGCGATGAACAACATTCTTCAATGAAATTTTGGGAGCTCTTACTTTCTAACCTCTGCATCTAATACCACTGGATGTAATGAAAACGTCCATTTGCCTAGTCTATTTCTTTTTCTAACTGTGTTTATGTATAGGGAGTTTTGAGGAAAATGTTTGTCGACAAATACTTTTGAATATGGATGCATTTAAAGAAGACGAGTGAAAGTGGAGGTTTAAAAATGGCTGAAAGACAGCCGGGTTTCAAACAAATTGGGAAAGCTGTTTGACTCCTCTTTCAAGTTTTTGTGCTCATTTTCAGTGTAGCGTTGGGTTATTATGGAAATTTGCTAAAGTAAATAAACACATTTCCAGTGATAAACTATTTCTGTAGAAGCAGGGCGAACCGTAGTCAAATGTAACAAACTTCCTGAATAAATCGCAGATCGGATGAGAAATTGCTCAAATTAGGGAATATTGGCAGAGTATGACGTTATGTCAGATGAATACAGAAGCTGAAAATTGTGAAATCGGATTTGTCATGCCATTATATGCGAAGTGTATAAATCGCTTTCCTTTTGGTACAGCTTTCATGCTTGAATATGACTTTCTTTTTGATTGAATGAATAGGAAGTCACCAGTTGGAATATGGCTAGGCCATAACTTGAAGCTTCTGGAAGTTTTCCCAGGTTAATTTATTGCAGTAGAAAATTTCGCGTAAGATATGCCTCTAAACTGTTCCGCACACAATCCTTTTAAATCCTTTGCTACACTGTCATTTTATTGTTCAAAATTGCTACATAGTTTCATGAAAGCTGTTAAATCTTCGATTCCTTGATCTTGGTTAACGACGGGTTTTCTCTCCAGTATTGTACACCTCGCGTGTGCCAGCACTTTAGTCTCGCACCACTTTAAATTCCTTTTTTTTTTTCCTCGATCGTACCGCACCCAAAAACAAAACTTCATCGTGAAGTTTCACAATTATGGGAGTTCTGAAAGCTAATATTAAGGCAATACTGGAAGAAGAAAAATATTGTTGTTGCCAGACGAGATGTAACAGTCATAATCTGCGTTGTTTGATGATTATTTTTAAAGAAGACATGGGACTGTTTTTTAACTTCAGTTTTATGGGACCAATTTGCATGTAAGAGGATTTCTTTTTTAAGTTTTGGTCACCAATTTTCTAGTCCTTCAGTTTTGCGGTTAGGGGATACAATAAATAAAGTTCGTACCAAGGACGCTCAGCAGAAGAACCTGTAGGTGTTTCCTAGTATCTAATTTAGGCTTTGCGACTTGTATATTTTCGTGCTGTGGCAACACGCGATATTTGCAAATATTTTTTTTCAGAAAGAGGAGGAAAAACTTGTTATATAGCTTTATTTTTGGACATTTTGTTTCAGAAGTACGTCACTTTTTTTTTTTTTTTCGTTGCTGTTCCTGTAACGATTTCCAATCGCTTTTTTAGTGCAGCAAATGCATGACAAGAAAGGAAGTTTGCTATCGGTAGTAAACAGTGAAATGTATTTTACATATCAAGTACTTTGTTCAGAATTGTTCACTTTTATTGTAAAAGTATGAAGTGTGTAAAGTAAAAATCGATTAATGCTTTTATTTTCGTAATTGAAAAGTAACTATCTTATAGAGCAGAACGGCCTGATGGATAATGTATGCCCTTCCTTAGAGAGCAAAGTAAGCTAAGACATAATGTTTAGGACTGTAAGGACCTCTATAAAAGTATTAAGTTTAAGTTAGGGGTAAGGTAGAGTTAATGACTTTGCGTGTATTATTCGTTATTGACATTTTGTTGGACATATTTGTAATTGAAAGAAATAGATTTTCTTGCCCCCCCCATTATTTTTTTAATGACTTAGTAAACAAGGACGTAGTTTGTGTCAAAATGAGCACCAAAACACTCCATTAAATGGTTTCCACAGGTTTCTACCCTGGAACACGCGCAAAGAATGAAAGTGCGCTAACCTTTCGGTGAACTACGGACTTTTCAAGATTGTTTCTGTTTTCTGGAAATGTTATGAGAAGTTTTGAATGCTTAATTAAATTATTCCTTTTTCCGTCCCGTGTTTGTAATTCTTAGCGCCAGTATTTTCAAAGTTGTAATTTTAGCATCGTAAAAATTTCCAGCATATGATAATTTTCTAGCTCGTTATACAGAGATACATGTGTATTGTAGTACACGCAGGTATGTTCCGTCCACTGCTTCATTAGTTCATAAAAAATTGTACTTATTTATTGTACGTGTATCTTAAGGTAACTTTTAAAGTTACTTTTTCATCGAGCTCTGAGGAATATAATAGCATGTTTCGGTAGGGTATTGGAGAACCACCTACCATGTACAAACCAAACTAGGGTGCCTTTTTTGTCCATGTGTGTGTGTGTGGGAGGGAGGGGGATGCCATGTACTTGTATTATGCTGTCATCTCTTATTTGAATTTAACTACCACCGTGAATCGTATTTTTACGTAATATTCAGTGAAAATATCGTTTACCCTAGCCATCTCGTATTCTACTAAAATAACTTTGTTCTTGCTTCCATTGTGTGTAGTCTCCGAAATGAAATATTTTCCAAACAATTGTAGCAGGTTCGTTTAAAACGAAAGAGTTAAGTGGAAAATTCAAATTCCGATGTTCTTTAAACTTATTTTGCAAGTACAATCAAACAAAATTAATGAATCCAGTTAGCACAGTCGTTATAATTTGACCACGATTGTATGCTAATTCCTATTTGAATTTCCACACCTTATATTAGTGTGTATGCAAATTTCGTCCCAATGGTGACATTTGATTTCCGGTTGTTCACAGCATGTTGTGGTGACGCAAAACAATTTATGCAGCGTGAAGGTTAAACTCGCAATACCTTAGACTTGAGATTTGTATGCAGAACTCGCCCTCGACTCCTGGAGCAAACAATGATGAGAGGAGTGAGTGAGTTTAGGCTTTTAAGTGGTTTTAATTTCTCCCTTTCATTCTCTTCGCCTCGCCGCGAATTGTAATGAGTTGTAAACTTCTCGTGAGAAAGTATTCTAATACTTGGGTGGATTCTTCATTTGAATATATCTATGTGCGAACAACTAGATATTATTGTGTGTGTTCTGAAGTATTTGTCGTGGCCTTGTAAGCTCTGCTTTTAATTGGCTTTCAATATAAGTTGATGCACATTGAAATGTTAATAAGAACACTACATGTGATAAACCCCCATTTTTCTCTTCTCATTTTATTAAGATAGTTACGTCATCTGTAAAGCTGCCGAAGGAAGTGATTCGTGACACCTAAACGCCCGACGTAATCATAGTAGGCCTATTTGACGCCCTGTTCAAAAGATGTTAGCCTAAGAATAAAATTAAAAGCTTTGATTCAATTAATAGTTTATTGAGCTGTAAAAATGAACTGAGTTTTTAAGTATTAAAAAACAAACAAAAAACAAGTAACTCGGCGTTGTTCTTAACGAGTTGAATTTTGCACGTACACTACATAAATATTTTTATCTGTTAGTTAGATTCTTAAGAACGGGAAGATCGAAAACATATGCCTGATGTACTGAAACGCCGTGTGGCCAGCTAGTTTCTCTTTCTCAAAAAATCAGAGGGAGATTCATAAAGTTTTGCACTTAAATCTGGTTGGTTTAAAAGGCTTCTTCTTTAGAGCTACTAAGGACCAAAATGGCAACTCTACCCTGTGTGTATTTCTATGGTTTCAACTAACCAATCACTAAAACTGCTAGTATTGTCGAATCGCTTCACTGACAGTCAAGATCTTTTTCGAAACTGGCAGTTCGAATTAATTAAATTGTTTTCTCGCTGTTTGGTTGTGTGTGCAGTACGTTGTTCGTTACTGGTGTTATATCCATTCCATATGAAAATGCTTTCTTCATTAACTTTACTTAACGAGCTCCAAACACTACTAAGAGGTCATTTTATGTTGGATATAACACCAGTAGCAATAATAAGTAAGTAGGGATTGGCCCTGACCTTAGTCGGGGTTCCAGCCCAGCATTTTCCTGTGGAGCGCGAGGAAAACAGACACGATGGGCAGTCGCTAATCGCAAATCCACGACCTTTCGAATGCAGTCATCATTCTACTAACTGAGCTACGGCACCTCGTGGGCTACCGAAAGTATAATGGTGATTTAAATTATTGTAATTCTTTAAGTTGCCTTTAATGCCATCTCAGATAGTTAGTAATTATTGTCATATTTAGTGCAACTAAAGCTGTGTTACAAAGTTTTAAATATTGTATATTTTAAGTACTTCCAATTGGTTCCGCGATTGTATCAATATCTTTCGATTGGTTGTTTGTGTGTTTATGTAACGTCCCGTATTCTGAAGCTTGTATGTTCTTTTGGGCGAGTACCACAGTTCGCTATAGGTGCAAAATTAAGGGTGTTGTATCTAAGATAAATTTGCTTAGAATTCGTGATGACCCAGGAAGTCATAATAGTGGAGTTGTTGATTGTAGATGTGGTTCACTATTGTGTTGCATACTTGAGAGTTTAAACAAACAATGGCAGTAATAAAACTGGGTTTCTCCCACCTAAACGGAAGTTCAGTCTGTTGGATGCATAGCTTGTCACACCTAGCATTGCGTAGTGAGATGAAGATCATATTGCCATATATTTCCGGTCCGTTTTCATGTTGTAATAACTCATTACAGCATGGTATCCTGGTTATGACCTTGACATAGCTGTTCCAGCTGCCTTGAGAACTTAGTGGACATCTGTTTAGTGCTTGAGCTTGGAGAATGTCCGTACTCAGAAGTACACGCGACAAATTCTTACTTCACGCGAATCTTTGGCAGCGGCACTAGGCATACCTTTTGAGATGCAACAACTTTAGATTTTCTAGCTTACTTTTTATGTACATTATCAGATTACAAATGCAGGTAAACAGAAAATTCTTCCAGTAACTGTTTTGTTACTTCAGTAACAAGTATCCTGGGCATTAAGAAAATTCTGATGAGTTCAAGGTTATATCGGTACCAAACATTGTGTTGCCGAATACCCAGGCCGTGCGTTATATCAATAAGGGTAAGAATTTTACCAGAAGTACATTGAAGTTAATTTTAACTTAGTTTTAGACTATGCTTATAAACATGTACTGTAAGCTAGTGTTCTCGAACCTTTTACTATTCACGAACCAGCAGATATTAGGGGAAAACTTTCAAGGACCGGAAAGGTGACCGTAAGTTAGAGGTTTATTTGACGTTCGAAAGACGCCACAATATCTTCAGATTCTGATTGTTTTAAAAAAGAAATATAAACTTTAATCTTATTTTTGAATTGTCCGAATATACAAAATAACTGTTAGAAAATAAAATGTATTAAATTGCCGGGGACCGACGGTTCAGAAGCTATGCTGTAAACCATCTCAACGCTAACTTCACGTGTTGTTATCTGTTAAAAGAACAAAGTTGTGTCAAAATTAACGACCCATGTGTTACTGATAATATTCCATTCCAGATAAATCTTATCACATGGCTTTGATATGGCTATATCACACACACATCTAGGTTACCCATAACTGATTTGTCAATAGCCAGGCAAAATTTTAAGTAGTAAACAACCAGTTTTTTTTTTCGGTGTAATCTTGCATTAGTGTCTCCTTTTTACA
>JAGDQP010051331.1:0-10716 GCA_022664845.1 Lepisma saccharinum | reverse complement strand
GGCTGATTTACATGCAAGCTTGCGTTGCTTGCTTTGCGTTCGATTTGGATGAGTAGCCAATTGAAGCACGTGTTTGATTACGTAGTATATAGAACACACAATAAAACACGTGTTTCAATTGGCTACTCACCCAAATCGCAGGCAACTCAAGCTTGCATGTAAATCAGCCCTAAGGCTAGCTTTTCTGGCAAGCGCTAATCGCAGGCTTTGTTTACAGTCTCTATGAGTAGCCAATAGAAACTTATGTTACACGTAGAACATGTGTTTCAATTGGCTATTCAGCCAAATCGCAAGCAAAGAACGCGGCGAACGCCTGTATGAAAAACCGGACTAATAACTTATCTTACGTGGCATTGTCTTGCCTAATTTTTGGACATTTTCGAGGAAGTATCACAACTCACCTTCGTACGTTCACTGCAATCCCATCTACGAATGCTCTGTGGAACTAACTGTAAAGACCAGTTCCAATGTATTATAAAGTCGGTGGTCTGTTGGCAAAATGACTAACGCATCAGGTTGCTACTTATGAGGCCTGGGCGCTATTCTCGACCAGGACCTTCTTTTTCGTCTTTTAATTTTTTTTTACAACTAAATAACTTGCTCTTTCTTTACACTTTTCAAAAATGTTTGCTTCCATTTGTACTTTCAACATGTCATACATTTCACGGAAATAAGTCAAACAATCAGGTTAGACATTTTTTCGTTATTCCCATTGTCAACAATTTAGAAACTTCACGGACATAGTTAAGTCAGGTTAGATTTTTCATTATACGCGATTCACATCAACAGAGCTGAAACCGAGTCAGTTTTGGTGACCCGATTTGGAAAACTTAATTAGCTGGGAATTTCGGGTCGTATTTTTTGTGATCTGGAGGTAACATCTCTGGTCCTTGTCACCCCTTAAGGCAACACTGTTCAAACGAAAGGGAATATTAAGAACTCTACTTCGTCCTCCGGGTTAGCGGGTCTAAATCGAGTCAGGCCGGGTCCAAAGTCTAGACGCGGTGACCTGATCACAACTTGACCCGGTGACCGTTTCAGCTCTGATCACTTACTCCCAGTTATGACTTGAGGAATGTTACTCTCCCGAGAACGTCGTCAAAGTAAAGGAAAGCAAAAGTTAAATAAAATAAACAATGCTGTTATTAAACGAGCGGTTGGCGACTCGATCGCTACAGGAACTATACTAGGGTAACCTCCCAACATATATACTGGATATTCTATAGACGGTTTGCCATAAACATGGCTGTCATCAGAAGAAAATCGAGTCTTCATTAATTAGTCTTTACGTTATTGAGCTTACAATATTGAGTTTTTCGTACTTTGAATTTTCGAACACAAAAATAAATGATTTTTTTTTTCAAACATAAAAATGGCATCTGATAGCATACCTAGTGTACGTACGTATTAAACCCTTTTCTAAACTATGATAAAGTAACCTCCAATGGTGTATATACTATATATATTACTGTTAAATACACCAAGAAGGAGAGAAGATAGCAGTCCCAAATTTGGCATGTAGACACCATAAGGTATAAGTAGCAAATGATTAAATTTATTGCTCAGTGCGATAACGTGGCGACAGTGGAACAGAACTGCCGAAGGTCAGTAGCCTCTCGGCCCACCATGAGAGTTCAGAACGACTGCAACACTGCGAGTCGTGGAGAGGATGAACCCTTGAATGTCCTTCTGGGGCATGGCAAGCCATGCGTCTTGGACACGATGTCACAGCTCATCAAATGTAGCTAGGGGAGGTCACTGGGGTGAGAGGCGTTATGCAATCATGGTCCAGACGGGGTTCAAGCGACGGGAGATCAGGTGAACGCGCAGGCCAAGGAAGCAGAGGAATAATATGTCCAGTCAGGAAGGCTAGGACATCGCGTATCACATGAGGGCGCGCCTTATCCTGGTGGAATGTGGTCTCCGTCAGGACTTGCACTAAAGGGACCACAATTGGGCCCAACACACTGTCATGTAGCGTTGACTGGTCACATGTCCGTCAGTGCATATGAGACCCTAACGGGGACGGAATCCAATGGAATCCCACATCAAAACACCTGGTGCCGGCGTGACAATGTAAAACGCAGGCGCCGCCCAGCCTAGTACCACAGTACCGCCAGATACGGATGCAGCCATCATGATGCTGCAGACAGAAGCGGGATTCGTCTGAAAGGAGGATATCCTGCCATTCGCGACGTCATTGTATCCGCTCATACCTATGCTGTGCAGTCAGCGGGAGCCGCAGCAATGGGCGCTGTGCAAATATACCCCGCTCTGCCAGACGACCTCGAATTGTTCATGAGGACAGTGGGCTCTGTGCAACATCCGCCGGGGCTTGTGCCAGTGTTCGGGATGTGGCTGTTCGATCCGACAGAGCCATACGCACATGCCGTCTGTCCGCGCGGTTCGTTGTATGGCGCGGTTGTTGGGATACGGCATGTCGTTGCGTAGTGTCTTCGTGGGGCCATCGAGTCCATATGCGCTGCATGGAGTCCGTCCAATACGGGCACCAATGTCGCGGAAGGATAAACCGCACTCGTGATATGGCAAAATTCTTTCGCGATCAAAGGTGGAAACCTGTTGGCAGGGCTGCCGCATTCAACGACGAGGCATCTTTCAACCATGTACACACACTCATGTCATACCAACAGTCGTCTATCACTGCACTGTGGCTCTCGGGCCTGCCTCTAATTGCTGTTCCTTGATGACATACCTGGCGCCTCTAATGCGTCATGGAGCTGTCGTGCTAATCAGTTGTTTAAGTTTCCACGCTCTACATATTCTGCAAATTTTGCATTAATCTGATGTATCCTTCTTGGTGTTGCATTTTTAATGGCGAGTAGTGTATATTCGTATGTTTTTTATCTGTATAATATTCTGCGAAAGAGATTTATACTTAAAGTGTATCGTTAATTGAAATTCTTTCTCACTAGTTCAGTAGATATAATATCCGTTTTTACAATATGATGACAGTAAAATATTTAGATCAAAGAAAGATTATTTAAAATATATACCATTTGAGGAGAAAGTAGCAATTTCTTTTTTCCTGTTGATAATTTTATAAAATTCTTGGTTGAGACTCTTATTAATTAGCTCTACCTTTCTCATATGGAAAAGGAATGAGCTTGCATTTGTCAAGAGAGTCATGTAACTTTACAGTTAATTATGATTACCATCAAGATGTTAATCTCAGATTGTTAATTGTAACTTTCTAAGTTAAAGAAGCAAAGGCATGTCCTGTCACTTGGTATGGGAGCATCAACCTTTTCGATTTGGAGTAAGGAGGCAGTTGTATTAAACTTTAGAAAGTGTGCCAAGTTTTGTTTTTCAATTGGCATGGGTCAAGTGGATCCCAAATATGACATTTTTTACTTGTTGTCAAATTTACATGTAATTTTTTCAATTAACAGGGTGCCTCCAAAAGTTTGCGAAACTCACATAGTAACGTAACAAGGAGTTTTTCTCAAACTCATTATTATATAGGCTTGTAGCATATCAAATTAAAGCTTTTTTGAAGCAAATTATAAATACGTATGTTTTAACTTCACATATATTATTTTCAAGGAGCTATGACGTCAGAAACCTTCATTTTACTCGTAAATATGATTTCGAATGCAATTTTAAATATGTCATTAATAACATGTTACGTATCGAATGAAATAAAATATTATGAGATTTATGAACATTATACAATGTCTGTCCTGAAAGGAAGGAGACTGAGCATAGAAATCACACTTTATTTGACAAAATCTTTCAGTACACCTAGCATTCTTTAAAGTAAGAACCTTGGACATCGATACAGCGAACCAATCGACTCCCACTGTTTCTAGGCGTTTCGGAAGTATTTTTTCTGGAATCTCGTTGAACACCTTCGTCGAGGTACTTTGGATATCTTCCACGGTGTCGTGTCGGTGTCCTTTCAACGCGTTTTTCACCCTCGGAATTAGGAACAAATCACACGGAGAGAGATCGGGGCTGTATGGTGGCTGGGGAAACGTGGTTATGCCTTTTTCGATCAAAAACTCCCTGACAGCGAGCGACGGAGCGCTGTCGTGGTGCAGAACCCACGATGTCGTGAACTCTGGACGCATGTACAGGACACGTTTTTGAAGTCTCTGGAGGATTTCCATGTGGAAACTTGCATTTACCGTCTTCCTGGAGGGAACAAATTCGTTATGGACGATTCCGTTGCAGTCATGGAACACGATCAACATGTATTTCACTTTGGATCTCGACATCCACGCCTTCTTCGGAGGGGGAGATTCACTGGTGTGCCACTCTGAGCTCTGTCTCTTTGCTACTGTTCATATTGAAACACCCACGTTTCTTTTCCAGTAATAAGTTACGTTAGAATTCCCAAAGAAAGAATATTAAAGCAAGATTGACTTTTCTGAATGAAGAACAAGATGCCTTCGCTCAAAATATGAAATATCATAGAAATTGTCTTCGCGAAGAAACAAGAAACTTAGACAGGAGCGTAATCTGATTTCCAGCCTACTTGTTGTGGCTTAGTCTCGTCCAGATCTAACACCAGAGGATGCTGTTGGTACATATGAGTTTTACATGTCCGCTTCTTCAAATTTCAATCCTGATGTTCTATGGATATATATTAACTACCAAACATGAGCTCGTGTCGGAGATATTATCTCTGAAACTACCTGATGACATTCCGAAAATACCAATTACTTATAACTAACATGTTCTTTTGGTTGATGCTATGTGGATTGTGCAATCATTACAGAGTTCTACTGACATTACCTGTGTATATGAGTTGGGAAATATTTTTTTTAGAATATTAATAACATGACTTTTGCTTATGATGAGGTGCGATTGACCAATATATTGAATACGTGAATTGGTTACATGAATGGTAGAATACGTGCAAAGAGACTTGGTAAAACATCTGACATTCAGTACCACGTAACAGACAGTACAAAGATATTCAATGTCAAAAACTTTCTACTGCACGTTAAGATCAAGACAGAATTAAGCTAACCTAACCTATCTGATAAATTCATGGTACATTACAAGAACAGTGAGAAAGCTCTTGTTTTGTCTTTCAATACTGCTATGGTTAGCTATAGAAACCTTGAGGATATTTTTGACTATCGAAGCTATGAAACAGCGCCAGCACATTTAAAGGAGGTTCACCAACAAATTATACTTCATGCCATGGATGTTTCGCAATGGGACCCACAAACAATATTTAATGTGTATAGGCCTACCCTGGATACGGATATATTTGTGTATTGTATTCCTAAGTACGGACTTCGATAAATGTTTTCCTAAGTCAACAACAATAATTCGTATGAAGGGAGAAAAGCTTTCTATTTGTGACTGTTATTATCGTATTGGAGAAAAGCACGCTGATGCTTTAATTGGTTAGTACGTATTTACTTAAGGGTTGCGACAACATAGGAAGTTTTGCCCCTAAAGGTTTGAAACTGAACTTCAAGGTCATTTTTGCATGTGACGATAATATATTGAGTGCATTTGCAATATTTGGGATAGAACCCTGAGATACCAGAGCGTGCCTACAAGCAAATGGAGCCTGACGGAATATTTGTACCAGAATAAAGAAAGTAAGCTGGAATCTCTAAAGGATCTTCAATAGGTCATGTTTGCTAAGGCTGGAAAAGAAGATCAACAACTTTCACCACTTTTAGGTACACTGATACCACGCACAAAGATACCTTGGCAAATTAAGATTTACTATTGTTAGTAATGTTATATTATGTATTTCAAATACTATCCCAATACTATTATATGATATTGGCAGTGTATTCATTCAGTGAAGTATAACATCATACTTATTATGGCTGAAAATGCAAACATTAATGGCCTACACCATAAAGATTTTTAACTTATGTGTTAATGACATATTTAAAATTGCATTCGTAATTATATTTGCGAGTAAAATGAAGGTTTCTGACGTCATAGCTCCTTGAAAATTATATGTGAACTTAAAACATACGTATTCATGATCTGCTTCAAAAACGCTTTAATTTGATATGCTACAAGCCTATATAATAATGACTTTGAAAAAAAAATCATTGTTGCGTTACTATGTGAGTTTCGCATACTTTTGGAAGCACCCTGTATATTGAAAAAAAAATGACATGTAAATTTGACAACAAGTAAAAATGTCATATTTGGGATCCACTTGACCCATACAAATTGAAAAACCAAATTTGGTACACTTTCTAACGTAAGGCTGTAATCTGGACAACTGCTCCCTCACTATTACGGCAATTCTGTTCCCTGTCTTTCTCATGTACGTACGAGGTAGGACTTACCTCGACAGTCATTTCATTATCTATTTAGACATTTTCTTGTTTTTAAAAACCTCATGCAATTAATTTGAAATCTATGGTGAACATGTGCGCGCGCACACACCATAAAATACTACATTTGTTGTCAATTTTAAAACATTAATTTTGGTGCATCTTTTGGTCACTTCTTCCAATCCTTTGGAAAAGCAGTAACAATAGCCACTCAACACGAAGTTACGGTTAAGCAGAGCATACGATTACGTAAGCTTCTAATTACAACTGAAACGTAAACCAAATTAGGCACAAAAAGTTATACCAACAAAGAAAGTTGATAATAGCAATGATTATACAAGGTTTAACAAAACAACACCGACAAAATCGCCGGCCGGGTGGTCGAGCGGTCTGCGGCGGTAGGCTGTCGACTCAACGGTCCCGGGTTCGAGTCCCGGCAGGGGCATGGGTGTGGATTTTAACACTTAACAGCTAAAGGCAAATCGTGACGGGCCGAAGTCCAAAGTTACTAAACTGGCCCATATAAAAATAAAAATAAAGTTTTTACCGACAAAATCACATCATGAGATTCTTGACATGAAAATTAAGAAAGAAAAAAAATCCCTCAAGGGTGCACAAATGCTTCTTTTAGAAGCTATATAGGCTGCCGAAAATGTGAGAAAAATGATCTTCAGAGTTTAATATTTACAATACCATTAACAGTAGAGCTGAGGTGGCATAGACATCAAACCTACTCTATCCAAAAAGACATACTCCAAAATTGTACACTGGGTGAATTTATAAAGTGAAGGAATTCCCAAAGGCAGGAAGGAGTACTGTAACCAAGCCATAGAAAAAACAAAAACAAAAAATAAACACACACACACACAGAGAGAGAGAGAGAGAGAGAGAGAGAGAGGCAGAGGCAGGCAGGCTTAAGGCCGATTTAGACGATACAATTTCTCGTACGATGAATCTTAGCGAAAGCAGTGTGCCAGCGTAAAATGAAAAAAGTTACCAATTTTTACCATAGCATCTTGCCCAATTGTTTTCTTGCTTTTCACACTCTGGCACTACTGCTAATCGTAAGATTAATCGTAGCATAAATGCTGTCGTCTAAAGCGGCCTTTAGTTGCTTTCTTTAAAGCTGTGCGTATGTTATCTTTTGTCTCATGTTAAATGTCTGTTCATCTGTGAAAAATATAAATTATTAGCAACAACAACAACAACAACAAAAAAAAGGAAGTCCTTAAGATAAGAAATAATGCCAGGAAAGTGAAAGTGCTTTTAAAAATCAATTTTCTGAACGGAAAATAATAAGCTTATAGCATAATTTCTGTGGACCTTGAAATTAAGGATTCAAGTTCTCACAAACATATTTATAAAAATAATTCACATAACTTTTCTAATCTTTCTCTCTTAATACACATGCTGCTCATTTTTTACATGCTTTTCTTTAGTTTACAATGGCGTTGTGTCCTCAAATCTTGCAACGTTAATTTAACTCATTTCCCGGCGTCATACAATGATGAAACTTTTCTCAACGATGTAAGTCGGGTGACAATGTAATATTGTATTGTTACTTACATATATTTATATATTTTAAAAGCATAATTTAATTTCTCTTTAATATGGACTTGATCCTAAAATAAATACTAGCCTGCAACGATCTGTCGTTTGACTGGTTGCAGAGCACTTTCGGATTTGGACCACAAAACACTAGTTTGAGAAAAAGTATCCGAACACCGAAATAACTTAAAAAGAAAAACTTTTTAAAGACATATTTTTCTTAAACAATTCGTACTAAATAGTAAAAAAAAAAATATATTTTTTATGCATGACAAAAAGAAGGCATGAGGCGCCCTCTGATATATAGTCACTTTATAAATTCTTGAATTAGTGTGTCACATGCTTTTCTTTTTAGTCATGCATAAAGAAAATTATTTTTTACTTTTTAGTACGAATTGTTTAACAAAAGTATGTCTTTAACAATTTTTTTTTATTATTATTTGTTTTTCTTTTACTTTTTATTAATTAAAGGAAAATAGAATCTCAGATGTACACTATTCTTGTGTGTGTGTATAATAACAGAGCTGTTAAAGAGCAGAAATTAAGTTCCATTAACATGCTCTCGCACTTTTGAAATTCACTTGAAAAAGAATGCCAAAATTTCAGCGCCAATTTTTTAAAAATATATGATCAATGCCACTTAATAAACTTAATCATTTCCGTAAGAGGGTAGTCCCTTTTCTTTTTCTCAGCCCTATTAGGGCTGCTTTCCTTGGAAGGTAGCGTTGCTTGCGATTTGGGTGAATAGCCGATTGAAACATGTGTTACACGTAAAACACGACACGTGTTTCAATAGGCTACCCACACTAATCGCAAGCAACGCAAGCATTTTTGAAAATCAGCCTTTAAGGTATAGATTAGTCCGTAGCCGTGAACCTCCAAATTTCTCGCTGACCGCAGTCCAGCTTCTCTCTCCGCTAGTTACCCTCCCAAAAGCTTCAGATTTAGCGTGAAAGCGCTGATATTGGCAACTCTGCGAAGTTTTGTACATTTTTGTACTACCAATAAAAGGTTTTTGTACAGTCATAGAAGTATATACTGCGGGAGTTGAATAAAAACTAGCATTTAGCTTTTTATTTAAATTACATTTATGGACCAGACAGGCAGTTCTGATTAAGCCGTGACATGTCTGAGGAACAGGTGTGGCTGGCTTAGTTTAAAGGGTGTCTGTCTAGTACAAAAATATAAGTTAAATAGAAACTAAATGCTAGACCATAGATTAAATAATTAGTAGACTCTCGCAGTACATATTTCCGTGACTGTACTACGTCTGTTATCGAGTGATGGACGGTTCCAAGTAGGGGTTGCTAAGTGTGGAAAATAAAATTACAGGCACCTCCATTGATAACTAGCTACGATGTGAGCAGTGTTTAAAGTGAGTCGGAACGGACCGCAGCGTCGTTCCTGCAAGAAATATAGAGCCGGAACGGTGTCCTGTAGGAATAATTTGTGAGAAACGCGTGTCCCTTCGAATACTAAGGATTACTAATAACTTTAATGTTCTTCCTTACTTTGCATGTGAAAATATTTCCCAGAAAAAACTGACGAAAGTAGGTCTGGACCTACATCAGTTTCCGAAAAATCGACGCTGATAATATATGTAAGGGCTGCCTAGACGACAAGCCATAAGTAATAACATTTTTCTCGGAAATGGTAGAACTCTTTGAAACAACTACTGAGGCCTGTTGAAGCAGTATTAAAATACCTTGGGAAGAAATGACTTCAGCAAACGTTGGTCGGCAAAACTCTGGATGGAAGAATGTACAGACGGATGTAGTGTCATGCTAGACTCAAGTGCTGGAGTGTGTGCAATGTTGTTTAAACATTTTCCAGATTTAATTACATGGTATTGTATTAGCCATCGTTTGGAATTTGCGGTGATGCGACTAGGTACTTTACAGTCCATCCTCGAGAAACCAGTGTCAGCTAGAATCATGTTCTGTCCAGAATGAAATGATATTGAAAAGTAATGGTAAGATACTGTCAGTTTATCATTATGTTGCGTCCAGTGTCTACGATGTAGAATGACTTCCAAGCGTTGCATTCACATTTTCTTGAAGATTTAGTCAACACATCTAGAGATTGGCGTGAAAGAGCGAGATTTGAAAGTTTGGCAAAATTTCATGTACATGATTTGTAGAAAACGTTCCACTTACCGCATCTGCTACGCTTTCGAAGAAATGAAAAAAATTGTCGTTTCTTCACAGTAGCAACTATTAGCAATGTATCCTATCTAGAAACTTAAAGATTAATTTAAAAAAATAAAAATAAACTGCCAGCATATCTAGGATTATATTAGCAACCACTGTTCTGCCAATCAGACTATGCTTTTCAGAAGAGCTGAACTTGTAATGGTTGAGAAGGTCAATAAATCGTAGTCAGTTCATTCTAGCTCTAGTGATTGACTTCAACGAAGAAGGCCGGACAGGGCCGGGGTAATAGAGGCAAATTGAACATCTTATGTGCTGGATGAAATTCCTGTCTTCAGCTCACTGCCAGGTGTCAGTGCCCGATTTAGATGAAAATTTGTATGTAGGTACTGTACCTAGGTAAACCTTCGCAGCCAAAATTGTAGGTGCTGCCGTCAACAAAATAACGACAGGGGAACCCGAGAAAGATGGAACATAAAGAGCAAGTAAATTGAATATAGAGTGTGGAAAACTCCTTTTCTTTTATAAACTGTTACATATATTGAAAGCAAATGGCTATTAATTGATACTGGACAGGAGATCATACATGCTGGATGGTATAACGACAATAACCGCCATTTTGACTATACTTCAAAATTTTTAAATAGGAAGTGGGTCATGTGATATATCATTCTGTGCTTGAATGTTCCAAGAAGCCCAACGACGAAGTAAATTTTGGCATAACTCTAATCCTG
>JAGDQP010051330.1:0-10029 GCA_022664845.1 Lepisma saccharinum | reverse complement strand
ATTGGCCATAAATGGTAGTTAGTGAAGAGTCTGTTTAGGTTTTTCGTAATTCTGTATTACAGAAACTAGGTCATTTGTATATTTTGTAAAATATAATAGGAACAGGATTTTATATTTATTTACATTTATTTCTTGAAAATAATTCGTGTAGTAGGACTCAGTGCCTGTTTCATCTCACAGCAAACTAATACATCTGCTGTACGCAATTGCTCATAACTTTTGGTGTATATTATTGTTATAAAATTAATATTTATGATTAGCTTAATTTTCCTTCAAAGCATAAATATGTAGAATTAATATTAGTTTGATTTCATATAATGTAAACATTAAATATTGTAGTCCTGCGTGTCAGAAATCGTCTATAATGAACTTCATATATATATATGAAACGTCCTCACTACAAAAACAAAAATTAATGTATATTTTTCTTACACCCCCTAGATAATTACAATACCCTCCAATGAAAAATTTATAAAAAGAACGACGTATTCACTGTGCTAGAACAGGTATATTTAAATTTCTTCTGAAATTAAAATACATCATCCGTAGGCTCATTTCACCAGGTTAGACAAACACAGATCTTCGACAGTTCGTAAACGAAAAATTATGGAAATAAATTTCTTTTGTCCCATTCGATGTCTGAAGAATACATTTATCTATATGGAAGGCCATATACGTTCACATATTTTACACACGATCCGCCACAGAACTACATATTAGAGATTCTAGAATTCGCGCGACATCTTTGATCCTTAGCCGTGGTGACAATATAGTCCTGAATATACACTTCTTCCTTACGTTCACTATTGTCCTCATGTGAGCGGTGGCTCACTCAGTCACACCATGTAATCCAGGGGAGCTCTGTTTAGTATTTAGATAACCGAAAATATTCTTACGTGAACTATCGCTACCGTCCGGTACCAAAATTATATGTTAATTCCAATATAATCTCGTACCCGAATTGTTTTGTAGGCTGAAAAACATAATTTTATTAAATTATGTGGGCAGTTTTATAGCTACCACCTAAAACGGAATTATGGAATTCTGATCCAGTTTTGCAATCCAAAATGGTTTTACTAATATATATTTTTTTCTTTTATTTCACAAACGTTTTCTTCTACAGTACCATGAGCTAATTATGCGTGCTTAATACTAATGATATATCGTTAATATCTTGTGTTTTTACAATACATAGAGAAACAATAATAATAGATTTTCCTCTTATGATCTTTGCTTTTAACACTAATATTGGAAAGGCTCTTGCAAAAAATATTTATAAAATATATTTATGTTTACGAAATTGGAATTATATAACTATTTGATATATTACATCCCGTTCTGGCTAGTCAAATTGTATATTGAAATATTATTTGAACCCAAATGCGCGAAGCAGGAAAATAATTGGACCAAAACTTTAAATTCAGCCAAACATGAGTTACGAATGTTCCAAAATTTTGTCTCACTCTTTGTTATAATCGTTAATTCTGAGGTAAAAGAAAATATCTCCAGCGCGCTGTCTACCTAAACACTGAATAGCATATTCTCCAACTCGTACTATTTGTATAAGCAGCTTCCTAATCTGCTTTCAAAATCTACAAGATAATATTTACGTTCATGCATCCACCAAAATAATTTGTAAAAGAAACAATGATTCTCTCCGCCACTTGTCAAAATATACAACTTAAGCCTATTACATCTTATATGATAAAATTGTTGGCTCCAAATGCATGAAATTCAGTTCATGAATCAGCATAACGACACGTCTTCCTTCCTTGCATGCACTGTTTAAATCATTAGCGTTTCGAAAATAACGCAGTTTCTTCCGGGAAATAAACGATGCATTCACAGTTTTTACGTGCGTGAAAATAATGTTCAGCACTTATCTGGAATGTACAACTATATAAAATAGTATATTAATATACATAATTCTTGTCAGAAATTCCATAGCAGAAGTTCTTGACTGACGATGGGTATTCAGTGGAGAATAAAATAGATACGAAAGATATTTTCGTCCAATCACAAATGACAAAAGCATCTCCAATGTTAATTATTTTAACTTTTATTTCAAACGAATTCTTTTTTTTTCTTGCAGAAAAATGAAGTAAATGAAAAAAATATGAAATAATTAACTAAATAACTCTATGGCTTATGGAACTCGCAAGTTCATCGCCGCAGTAACAAACGTTCGCCACTGGATTCTAACCTAAGCTACATCAACGGGACGAACACATGCTTCTCGAAGGATAGAATATAATCTTCGTTTTCCCCCCCATCCGAGCTATACTTTAGTCATCGCGATTTCATTATTTTTACAGCATCTGGTGAATCCTACAGTCCGTGGAGTTTTTCATTATTCAGTTTCCACCATTCTCCAGACATCCCGTCCCGTTTCGATCCGTATATGTTTCTCAAAACCTTATTTTCAAACACTAGTAATTTATGTTCATCTGCTAGGGTCGTACTCCAACTTTCGCAACCGTAAAGTATTACCGGCTGCATAACCGTTCCGTAAATTTTCAATTTCAATGTCCGTGATATTAATCTCGATGTTAGAAATTATTGGACTCAATAGAAACATGCCTTTCCCGATATTAAGCAACTTTTTATTTCTTCTGTGACCTCATTTTTGCTTGTTACCATTACTCCCAAGTATTTAATTTTGTTTACTTTCTCTATAACCTCATCCTTAATTCTTCTGTTTTCGCTTTCTTCATTACCTGTGTTTCGGCTTGTTTTCATGTATTTTGTTTTATCTATGTTTACCTCTAGATATATCTCATTCGATCCTTCTACTAAGATACCGGTGTTGCTTTGTAGTGCATCTGTATCGTACCCTATTAAATCTACATCATCTGCATATGTAGAAAGTCGGTTCAAACCATTCAATCATAGTCCCCTTTATTTTTTAAATTAGCATATTCTTACGCAATGTTAAACAGTAGTAGTGATAAGGCATCGCCTTGTTTCAGTCCGTTGATAATTTTGAAACTATATGACATATCCGTACTCTGATTATGGGGTCGCTAAGACACATGTTCATTAGTTGAACCCTTTTCTTTTCGGAATTCCAAATCGTATCAGGGTACTGTATAACTTTTCCCTTTTGATAGAATCATATATTTTCTTAAAATCAATTAATCTTAGCATTGTATTCCCATTTCTTCTCCAAAATTTGTCTCAAGACCAAAATCTGGGTCAACGTGGATCTATTTCTTCTAAGACCACATTAGTGATCTCTAATTATTTCATCTACGTATAAACATAGGCGTGATAACAGAACATTACTTAATATTTTGTAACAAGTTGGAAGTAATGAGATTCCGTGGTAATTATTACACTCCGATTTATCACATTTTTGTAATTCGGAACTATTATGAGGTTTTTCCAATCCTTTGGAAGCTCTTGCTTTCTTCATGTAGCACTTTTAATTTATGTAGTTCCTTGATTGATTTGGTTAGGTTAGGAGTTACTTAGGTTAGGTGTTACTTACGTTAGGCATTACTTAAGGAAAATGTGAACAAGAAAAGTAAAAAAGGTGTGATTATTACTATGACAACGCATTCGATTGAAGCTCGCAACAACAAAAAACATTGAGTCTGTTACTTTTCTTTATTTTCGTGCAAAATGCATACACGTTCAATGAGTGTTTCCTCGAGAAAATTTCATCCGGTGGGGCACGAAGGGTTTCTCACGAAAATTATAAATAGTGCATAATGACTCCAATGTACTAAAAAATAAATTAACAATGTTAGTTAACATATTTAGTACTTTCTTAGCCTCAAAATATCATGAACGATATTTATATAATATGCTATTACATAATGTATCTCAGTATACGTGTGAGTGATATGAGTGTTAAGATAAATTCCTTCAGGGGAGCGCTTGACAACCCTGCAGGGGACAAAGTCTCTTCTAAAACATGCCAGAAAGAAACAATGTGTTCATTATTGTTCTGTTATAAACAGATTTCATACAACATTTCAGTTTAAGACTGAGTTAAATATTTTAACGTTCTCTGTTGACTTTTATTATTGAGGTGTAGACGAACATGCAAATCTTGGACTATACAAGCACAATACACTCACTATCCAATCGTATTTAAGTGCGTAAAATGAAATCTTCTAGACAACCATATAACGTATTGAAAGGACGTACGTACTCCAAACTTGTTTGAAATTATGTGCAAGGCACATGAAATATTTTGTTGTTCTGCGCAGCGCACAATTTCAAAATATGCATGTATCACCTAAGTTTTCAGTGTATCTTAAATATACCTAATGTACGCTAGCGTAATAAAATAAAAAGAAAACTTTATCCTTACTTCAATAATTTCATACTGTCCCTCTATAGGACAAAACTGAACAAAAGTCTTATAGTACGTGGGTTAAATCCTTTTTATTATAAGCGTTATTCTTCTCATTTGAACTCACTAAAGTGCCTAAAATACCTTTTTGGTCCGAGGGCATTTAGTTTCCAAAATTTTTGGAAGAGGGCGCCAATTAATATTTTGGAACCAATACGTGATTTCACACACGCATTTGTAGCAAATTATTTTTTTTTCTTGTGGAATAGATGGCAGTTACGTTTCCGTTTAAATTTAATTTAATAATATATTCCACGTTCATAAAGAACGGAAAATCTTCATCCTTGGTTATAAGAAAATATAAGTATTTATAGAAATTGGACACCGGACTTCCCTGTAACTTGAATGCATATTTGAAAAAAAGCATAGAAAAAGTCACAGCCGAATTAATACGAACATTTTTATTTACATTCTTTAAATACAAACTACATAAGATAATTCGGATTATTTCTAAAAATGTCTTAACTTTATTATGGGTAATACTTTTATAGTTGTGGGAGGAGCAGATTAAAGGAACGCCAAAGGGTGTTGTGTTTCATGAAACACACGCCGATTCAAAAAATTAACAAAAATCGTTACATACATACATATATATATATATATATATATATATATATATATATATATATATATATGTGTGTGTGTGTGTGTGTGTGTGTGTGTGTGTGTGTGTGTGTGTGTATATATATATATATATATATATAATGAGAACGTTAGACCCAAGGTATAATCCTCAATTGGGAGCTGTGCAATTTTACACTCCTGTACACTGTAAAAGATAAATTATTTTATATCTTGCATCTTTTATCTTTTCCCAGTGGCGACCCGCTTTTAGTGAGTAGTACATGCTGCGACACCCAAGTAAGAATATTCGTAAATCTCTCTAACGTATGTTAATTTATTTTAAACTTTATCGTTAAAAGTTGCTTAAAACATGTATAAATACCGTAGAAATTATCCATTCAATGGCTTTCTTGGACTTTATGCTTGCTGAATATATATATATATATATAAATAATAAATCACAGCGATCTTCAATCCACTAGTGGATGAGGCCTCTCCCCGAAGGGAGGAATTGGTCTACTGCTCCCACTCTGAACAGACGTGTTGAGATATATATATATCTGGCCGGATGTTTGACAGTTTCACTCTCATTTCCTCGTCCAAGCTCTTCAAGCGCCACACGATGGAAGCCATCACGGAATATGCCGACTCGCAAGACTAAATTGTGGAAAACCGAAGCAATATAATAAGTGGCTTCTTGCACAGCTCCCAATAGTAATGTTGAATTGAAATCCAAAAATTATATATTTTTGTTGCGATTTAGAATTGGAAGGCTATTGAATTTTAATTCAAATGTAGTTGCTAAACATAAGATTGTCCTTTTAGAAAAAAAATGATTATAAGTTTAAACACGTGTATCCAAAACAAGCTTTAAAATTTACTTTCAATGCATCAAGAAAGAAAAAGAAGAAAAACGTCATCAAACAACATGGTTCGAACATTGAATAAGATGTGTTCAACCTGACTGAAATATAATGTCTTTCATATTAATGTGATTTAATTTAGACTATATACTTTATAGAAAAGGTAATGACATCTATTGAAACTAATATTCGAAGCGTTCTAACTATTGGAGAAACAATCAAGTAAATTTAAGCACTGCATAAACGCAACTATTAATTCTATAAACGCAAACTTGCAGAGATCTGGGTAATGGCTGTATGATTGTTAAAGACGTCAGATAGGAAAGTAAATATAACTACACGCGATTCAATAAAATATCTACATACATATGTATTTTTTTTATTAGCACAAGTACGCAGTATATTAAAATGTTTTAATAGTCTGCCAAAAATAGATACGAAGGTGTGTAAGAAATTGTCTATCACCCACTGATGGAACATTCTACATCGCACATTAGGCCTTATTTAGTAGTATGGTTCACTCCTGTTTGGAGAAAAGTAACAAATATCAATAAATCTAAAAAAATAGCAACTATTCTCTTAGAATAATACGAAAAATCAGCTATATTCTCGCTAAGATAAGATAAAATGAATTATATGGGCGGTAACAGCACTCCATAGTCTCGCCTCTAATATACAATGCTGCTGTCTAAAAGCGAATGTAAGAGAAATACGAATTCCTTTTCCTCCCTGTGAGGCCTGGTATTCCGTTCGTACATATTCGTAGTAAAATTTCACAAAGCTATTTGTTCGGTAATGCATGATGTCCTGAACAAAATAATTTCCATTTCAGATAATATGTTTTTGTATTTTATGTTCTAACTTTTCATATATCATATGCGGTAACAAAAATTA
Source organism: Lepisma saccharinum (assembly GCA_022664845.1). NCBI lineage: Eukaryota > Metazoa > Arthropoda > Insecta > Zygentoma > Lepismatidae > Lepisma > Lepisma saccharinum. Next base: position 3,345 of record JAGDQP010051330.1, on the reverse strand, counting down.
CTGTATAAATTATTCATTCAATTATTTAACAAGTAAAGATCCGGGGAATTTTTCAACTGCACTAAAAAATCGAGATAATTATAGATGTATTTAAAAGAAAGATTCCCAACATAATATACTCATAAATTACCAAATTTAATGACATCCACTTTAAACTATCACCAATTCACTATATCTCATACAGAGGTGTCATTTAGAGTGGGCAGGAGGCAATTGTCCTCCTTTCTTAGTTTGGGAATATGAACGAAATAAAACGTAATGAACGACACTTTAAAAAGACAAGTTAAACCAACACAAACAACACACTGAAAAGTAAAGAAAAATACAGTTTTTAATTTTGATTTTTTGTAAAAGTTTGGGACCAACTTTATTACTAAAACAACTACTTGCAACTTGCTACGCAATGTAGGTTAGTGCGTTTTACTTGCCTATTATAGTAATTAGTTTGGCGTCGACATCATACAAAAAAAAATCGAAAATGAGAAAATGATTTTAGGAGGTGCTTTTATTTTACTTGGGTTTATAAGTCGGACGTTTTTCTTTGACTTCTATAAAGAAGTTTATATCTAAATATTATTTTCCTTTCATATAAGCATCGATCAAGAATATTTCTGTGTTACGTCTGCATGCGGTTACTGTTGGATTGCTGGAAAATCCTGTGCGGGGCCTGTCAAACATTGACTAAACATATGACAAGAGTGATTCTCAAATGTGATCTCTGGCACCCTACTATGCCATTAAATTGCTTGCCTACCTTGTGCCGCGCAAACAGAACAAAAATATTTTGATTAAAATTGTAAACTAAAGGAAGAGTGAAGTAAAATTAAATATCTTTAAGAATGTTATTTATTCATACAAGAGGAACAGTACATTATAGGTAAAAAAAATTGGATTTGTTACATTATTCAGTAAATATTTTGTTTTTATAATTAAATACCAGCTTGTTTATTTTGGAACTTAGTCGGGCATGAAAAATGAAGCACGAACTTCCCGGAACCATAACAGTTCCTATTTCAGCTTAGGATTTTAATTTTATTGCATAGCACTACCCTAGCGTTTATAAGTACCGATTTTCCATTAATTTCAGTGAGCTCTATTGCTGCATAAGTTTTTGTTCCTTACGGTTTTTAGCTTATTTCTTCTTAGTAGTTCTAGGTTCAGAGTCCTGCCGTGTGATGTCATAGCCCTAGGTCCTCTACTTGATCATTATTCCTTTTTTGGTTAGTTAGTGTCTATAAGTCTCTTGTGCTCGGCATCACCAATATGACTGTATTCTGATGTTTTGTTATTGTTAATGGCAGATTTTAAAACTGTATAAAGTATTCGTACTTAGTGCTTTGTTTGTTGTTGAATTGTTGTTAACGTCTAAAGTAAGCCAGTCGACTTTCAAGGGTTGGACATACTGATTTTTGTTTAAAAGAGTTTCAAACCTTTATTTCATGTACATCTACGATCATTGTGCCTGTGACCTTGCGTGTAGCAGAGGGGGGCGCGATTGGTACTTGTTCAACAGCAAATTCAGGTTTTGCTGAAAAGGTGCAGTGGCATTAAGGGACGACTTAAAACAAATGTTTATAAGTTTTGTCTTCCTTCTCCGTGAGTGCTGAAAATTTTGTTTTGTTCCGATAAAGTCCAGTGCCATTGTTTTTGTTATGTTTTCCCCAGTTTTGTGGGATAAATGTAACAATAGTTTTTCTTTCTTGCGTATTTCAATGTGTAGAACAAATTTTTATTTAACTTGTGGGATCACATCATTATAAGAGTTTCGCCATCATAATGTTTACTTTGGCTCTGACATCATCATGAATGTCGTCAGTTGGTTGAGTTCTTCTGAATGTGTGTTACCGACAGCAAGACTGAAAACTCTTTATCCTATTGCGATGAGAACTTATTTACTGAGTCTCTTCCATCTACTATCCTGTCTAAGTGTCAATGGGTTTGAGACTTCAGTCTCTAGCTGGACTTGAATCCGGATTGTTTAGTGGTGTCCACCTCAAGATGCAGAGCTCAATGTGATATGTCGACATTGTAAAACGCTGCTATAATCGGCTATTTATTCTCATCTTGTTATTCGGATTTTTTGTCACTTTGCCGATCACCATTTCCTTTAACTATTGATTTCAGCGATTCTCCCAGACCCCCTGTGGGGTATCACCCCAACATTCTCGTCAACACTCTCCCACTTTTAAAATGTTTTCGGTAAAACATCGATGAAAAACGTGCCAAGCTCCACTTACGCCGTCTCAATTTTGAATTCATACTCTCCCCAAACTGAAACCCTCATTTATTTCTCCTGTTGTAGAACGAATTAAGAAGCTACCTTCGGTCATCAGTTTCTGATGATCGACTCGCCTCGTTGATGATTTAGCTGTGGAGCGGAATGAAGTTAAGAAAATTTCTATTGACGATTTTGTTAATGATTGCTAAACTAAAGCCAAGACGACACCCTTTGATACATTAGAGCTTTTCCTCTGCTGTAAGTAACACTTTTCGAAAAGTTAACAATTAAAATGTCCTTATTTTTATGTCAAATATGAGTGTGATTTTTTTATCTATATCACATTAATAGTAAAAACATGCAAGCGAATTACGTATATGGCATATAAAGTAAAAGCTGCGCTTGGAAATAGGCAGGATGTGCCAAACGATACATTATATAAAGTATTTCCTAAATAAACTCCACCCACAAGCAAAAACTGAAGTGACGTATGATTTATGTTTAATGCTTTCTCTAAAATTAGCCACAAGATATTAACATAAAAGCATGGTTAAGTATGTACTCTTTCCACTCCTACTCACAAAATGTAGGGACAATCACCTGGTAACTCAAACTGCATCCATTCGAATAATAATTTACGTGAAATTTTCGTAACAAACTTTAGAAAACAAAACAACTTCAACATCTTAAAAGGATGTATTATAAGGTGTAATATAAGAAATATAGTACCTGTTGAAACGTTTATTTATTTCTTAATAATCTCACAGGTTTTATTTAAAAATATTTGATTAACGTGTAAAATAATATTCGAAATAGAACTTTGTTTATTATTTACAGAATTAATCTCTTATTTTTCATCGGGTGATGCCTGTGTTATGGGCAAGCCCCATAAATACTATTCAGATTAAAAAGGGGGGCTAGTTTTTGAGTAACAAATTCATCTGGAAACTTCGCAAGAGTAGTATATGCGTTATCAGTTCAGGGTAATTACCTTGAAATACTGATTGCATAATTTTCCAGCCTCTAATCAAGAAAAAAACTTAAAGTTGAAACTCCTGCCATTGGCTGTTGAGAATATAACGCAATAACCAACACTCCTGACTAGTGTTTCTTGACAATTATTTTAG
>JAGDQP010051329.1:0-14040 GCA_022664845.1 Lepisma saccharinum | reverse complement strand
CCCGGACACTTTTCCTCATTCTCTCTGCATTTCCATAAGAGATTACTAATTCTAACACCGGACACTTTTCCTCATTCTCTCTGCATTTCCATAAGAGTTTACTAATACTAACTCCGGACACTTTTCCCCCATCCTGACTGTAATAAGAATGAAAAAACCAAACAACGAGAGCATATAATGATCGCTAGGAAATGTTAGATGAAATATTCATTAACAGACGAGCAAAAATATTTTAAGGGCTTCCTGTTTGCTAAACATTTAGCACTCTCGCACTCCGTCAGCGTGGTTCCAGGTTCAACCGTTGCTGGGGTTCATTGAATGCAACCTAATGGCCAGGTATTCTGTCCAGAGTGTTGTTTGTGCGTGGATGTGTGGGAAATTACCTGGCAACTTTTATTATATTCCCGGCAATACTTACTTTATTCGGGGGTCATTTTAATAAAATATTGATTTAAGTCCATCACGATTAGATGACTAGAATGCTTTGAAAGGCCACAAATATCCATGCCCAAGCCGGGATTCGAACTCGAGACCTCGTGTGCGATGGACCAGTGTCTTAGTTCACACAGCCATAGAGGTCGGCTTGTTTTCCTTGGTACCTGATAGGTTTCAAATTGCTGTATCAAACTTTACTTTTAATTTAAGGAGACTACAGACGATTATTGTTGTAGTGTACACTCCCATTGTTTCGTAGCTGCTTTCAGTAAACGAATGTATTTTCTTTCATCTCCTTTACTGGCAAGTAACAACATAACCTTGACAATGATGTAGCATTGGGAAAGTTGCTTAGGTTGTCCAGGTCATTCTGAGCTGTTCTCACAATTATGTTACACCAGAGAAATAAAGAACAGTTCTAATCATAGATCGCCTGGTTGCTACTTTTCTCAGTTCATGTCGCCAAAGATAGTCTCTTTGACTAGAGTCAGGTTTGTACTGAAGATGCTAACACAGACTAGATATGTCAGTGGATTGAAATTTATGTCTGGAAGTTGCCCATGCCAATACCAACTTGGCCAGGGAAGGTAACATCTGGAGATGAATCTTGACGACCTTCAACTTAAACCATTACCGCTCTCTCTGCTGAGAGAGAGAGAGAGAGAGAGAGAGAGAAGTTAACTATAATGCACTATACAGATAAATTTCCTTGCATCCGTCGCTGATAATTGCCGTGTGAACAGTTGTAGTCTGTTAGCACATTTTAACTTTAATTAACAAGCGTATATATAAATGGATAGTTTCCGATCGGTCGTAGCTCCGTTGGCTTTGCATTCGGGATTTCCTGGGGCTCGATACGAGTGGCCGATGATCTTGCTTGGGTCTTTTTCAGAGATTTTCCTCAGTCATACTAGGCAAATGCCGGGATCTTCAAACTTAGGTCCTGGCCGACTCCCACCTGCAGCCATTCTACTTTCCGACTTGAGCTAAAGATGCCCAAAGGCCATAAATAAATTTAAATTGATGATTAGCTTTCGATGCATAACAAGCAGGGATTCCGCCGGGATTTTCAGTTTGAGGGGGGTGTAAAAACAAATTTGGGAGGAGTGTTTTCGTTGAGGAGTGTTGTCTAGAATCTTGGGGGATGACACCTCCAGAGGGGATCTAACCAAATCACTGAGAACAAGGAAAAGAATTAAATGTTCAAATTATTATTATTTTACTTACATTTCTGGGCTAGACAATTAGGGCCTACACTTTTCACATGTAAGAGGGTGGATGTTTGAGAACGAATACTGTTTCAGGAACAGATAAGGGAAAAGTAGCGGCCGGGGCAATTCTCTAGATATCATACTGGTGTTCTCTTAATGAAACTGAAGGAAAATCTGCAAAACCTGAATCAGCACGGCCGACAGCATGACTCGAATCTGCGTGCCCCCCTGTGCCTATTCGAAATCTAATAGTAACCACTAGACCAGGGTTTCTCAACGTGGGGGTCCCAGGTTGTATTCCAAGGGGTCGCGAGAGGTCTCTCTGTGTGTGCGTATATATAATAACCTTCTGAAGTCTTAAACACACACAAAGTGAAACGAAATAGCTTACTAAAAACAAGAAAAGTACTTTGGGGGGGGGGTCGCTGGCCAGAATACATAAAAAAGGGTGTCGCGGCATGAAAAAAGGTTGAGAAACGCTGCACTAGACAATTGGACTAAGTAGTACTGAAGTAAATGTGAGAAAAGTAATGTTACATGAAGAAACTGGTTAAGACATTTGTGCAATGAAAATTGCTATATAAAGTTCAACACGAAGGAAGCACATTTATTTTACTGACAAGATTAAGGAATTTTGGGAGTAAATATAAAAACACAATTTCTTATATAAACGAGCTACCAGTACGGGCACAAAACACACTTTTCGATAGCACAATAAGTGATGAATTGCATGTTTTAGGCCAAGTTATGTAAGTTCCAATGTCATAATTATAAGGAGTAAGAATGCGTGATTTGAACTAATTATAGGGTAAATGATTTGTGTGAAGGTCAGAAAAGCAACACGTGTTTAAACTTGAACTGAAACATTAATTTCTTATTTTCTGCTTTTGAATCACTGGACAGACAAAATCTTTTTTAACCCGCTTTCGTGCAAGAGAAGGCGACATCTGTTACTTGTTTTTAAAAACGTTTTTCAAGCAAACAAATTGTGGGTATTTTTTTTTACAGTATTTTAATTTAAAAAAAAATAAACTAAGTATATTAATGCTTTAAGTAGTGCGGAGACTTAAGACATAATATTAACGAAATTGTGCATTTTATATGTAAAAGCATGAAACTTGGCATACATGTAAATTATTACAAACCAGTTATTTTAAGCGTTGTAGACATTTGTAACATGAAATCTGAGCCGCCATATTGGAAAATGGCCTCCAAAATCAGTTTCTCGATTATAAGTTTTAAGTGAATCTTTGTAATGTAATGTTCTTATCCTTAAGCTGCTCATCATTCTAAACAATGTAGTTTTTAACGAACTGGTTGTTTTAAGCGTTGTAGTCAGTCATCAAAAGCAATCACTGTGAGCAACCATAGAATATTGAAAAATAGTCGCTGAAATCAGTTTTCAGGCATTAACTTCTGAGTGAATAATAGTACCATTCTAATTTACCATATTAAATTTTCTTCATCAATCTAGAAACATAAATTACAATGAAATACTTGTAGACATTAGCAGCTTGCAATCTACGCTGACATAATGAACAACGGTGGTCAAAGTCTCTTTTTTTTTTGGTGGGGGGGGGGGGGGGGGATAACACTTTGAGTGAATATTCATTTTGTAATTTTTCTTTAAAAAAAATGATGATTTTAATTCCTAAAACGTAAATTACAACGGACTATTTATTTTAAGGATTGAAGACATTGACAGTATGCACTGAGCTACCATATTAAAAAAAATGGGGTCCAAAATCTGTTTTGACTATAACGTTTGAGTGAATTGTCCTAATGTGATTTTTTTTGTTTGTTTTTTTAATTTAATTCCGCACATAAAAGTAAACGTTATATTTGAGCGAAATCATTGATTGAACCAAAAACCCTAAGATATCTTTTACAGAAATATTTTATATAATTTCAAGAAATAATATTAAAAATTACCTGCTTACCAATTTTAACAGAGTTCCTTTACTTTATTTCATTAGCTTGCCTGTTTTTCCAGTACTTAAAGTACGAGACCTATTTTGATTCCAGGATTAGAGCTGCAACCATAAAGTTGTGTGACATTTTGACAAAAAATGAGCAGTCATTTTGTTCAATATGTCGCTTCAGAGTGTAAGCTGCTAATGTACACAGCTCTTAAAATAACTACTCATTATAATTTACATTTGGAGAATGGTGAAACAATTTTTTTAAATTTAAAAAAAAAAGGATAATTATAATAGAAATATTCATTCAGAAGTTATGGTCAGAAAACTGATTTGAAAGGCTATTATCCAATATGGCAGCTTAAAGTTAATGCTGCTAAAGTCTACAATGCTTAAAATAACTAGCTTGTTAAAATTTACATTCAGAGATGTAAATAATGGACAACTTAACGGAAGGAATGTTGCAATAGGACGATTCACTTTTTTGTGTGACAAACTGACTTCGGCGGCTATTTTCCAATATGGCGTAAAGAAACTAATAATTTTCCTGTGAAATAAATATGTTAAGGATCATGAATATATTTTTCTTCTTTCTTTTTAAACCAAATATTGAGTTAAATTATTTTAATTATTTTTACTGGTAAAATCACGAAGTGTCAGAATTTACGCCCCACATCTCTCGGCACAGTAATGTACCATGTCACACCGGTTGAGAACCACTGCATTAAAGTTTAAAAACTATTCCTGGATACGGGCCGCGATTGGCTCATTAGTAGAACGCTCATCTGTGGTGCTTCGGGTCGTTGGTTCGATCCCAGCTCATGCCATGTGAGCTTTGTGGTGGATAAATACCGCGTGCGTGGGTTTTCTCGGGGTTCTCGTTTCTTCCCACTTTCTTCAATTCTCCAATCATCGTGGTCTGAGGTGTTAGGTCAGCGAGTGAAAGGTTGCGGGTTCGAATCCCACCAGGAACATAGAAGTTTGTGGATTTTAATTAGCAGAGCTTTAGGAATCTAATGGCGACGGGCCGAAGTCTCAAGTTACTAAAATGACCTACATAAAATAAAGTTTGTTTTTCCCCTATGTAGGCCGAAGTTGCCTAAAGGCCTTAAATCAAATTCAAAATTCATTACTCAAAAAATGTGACTCTATGTGACCAGGCATTCTGAAAGTCTCTCAATGGGGGAGGTGCCATCCCTCAAATTCTCGACCACACCCTAATATAAAATGTTATTAAAATTCATTTAAAAGGTGCAAAACTATATTTGAACCCTGCTAACCCCTCGCTCCGCAAACTTGCAAGAATGTGGTGCAGCAAAACATTACTGGAGGTTCAAATGCTGCTCTGCCTGGTCTTTAGAAGTACAATTATAAGAATCAACACAGAATTTGAACTTAATCACATCAGATGAATACTGTCATGGTACCTCAAAAGAATTGCCCCCTTGCTTTTACTATAATAGAATATGCTATCGCAAAATAAGTTCACAAGTGAACTATTACCCATGTTTGTTTGGACTGAGGAGGAAACTTACAAAATTGCTCTCTTCAGATTGATAGATCAGCTCACTTAAATACTCGTATACTCATACACTTAGAACTAAACAAGCTTTTCTGTTTAGGCAACTTACTTTCATTTCAAAGTTTGCATGAGAATTTTATTTAGAAAACTAAACCCCAAGAATAATGCACAAACTACATTCATTATCACATTTAATAAATTAATGTTATTCATACTAAAAATTCCAATTATTACTTGCAAGAAATGGAGAATGAATAAAAACAAATAAGTAATATTACAAAGATATAACAGAAAAATACTAATAGTGGTAATAATTTTACTTTAAAAAATAACACGTTTTACTTTTTTGCGGAAATAATGTATGAGGGTGTAAAAAGTACGTCACAAATTAGTCATGCATTAGCCTATCATCTATTGGCCCTAATGAAACATCTCAACTGCAATTTGCTACGAATGGATAGAGATACATACTATAATTTGATCGATTTTACCCCCGAAATTAAATTATTTTTTTCCCCCGTGTTCTACTAAATCTCAATACGATAGGATTAACTCAACTAATGACATACATTATTTCGTGTGTTATCGAACCAATATATCACCCTTCCCCCCCAAAAAAATACTTTCATAGTTTTAATGTCTATCAGTAATTCGCTATAGTATTCTTATTGCCAATCAGTGAAGGCTCTGTATTATGCGAGCTCAAGAAATATATGATAGACAAACGATCTAGAGATTATAGTAAGTAAGATCAAAAAGTATATGAGAGATTAGAGACTGTACTCACCTCTACCCATAACAACATCTTCAGGCATGCTGAGATCGAAATTAAGCGAGAATCCATTTCCGCTTCCACGTGCGATGCTGAGGGCTCCTCCAGGCAGATAACTACTCAGATCGACTTTAGCAGCAAAGAACTTCATAAGTTTGCCAACTCTATCCATGATGAGAGTGTCCAATTGATAGTTTTTCTCCTCGGAATTTGTGGACAATTTCGAGTCCAGATCATTGATAGTAAGTGCTCTGCCGGTGCTTACGTCACCAACATCTTGTCTTTGTTCGATAACAACAAGATCTGTCAGTCTGGAGGTACGTTTGTGAATCAAATTTTCCAAATCCATGAATAAACTCGCCTTCATACACGATATCCTTTCTTCAGGATCTGCGCATGAGCTCAAGGTATCTGCAGACCTTGCTTGTTCACCCGATGATCCTCTGATTTCGTTAACTGTTGTCGCTGCATTACAGAGAGCCACAGATAAGACTAAAACACACCACTTGCTTTGCATGTTGATAATATTTTTTCACCCTCAGCACCGCACGAGAAGATAATTACACTCTTCCACAGAGTCTCTTTTTGGAGAGATAAAACACTCAACACAACAAGGTCCTGTCAACAAAAGTCCACCGTGTCGACTGTTGTCCAGATCATATGTACTTGGCCTTTTTATTTCTTCACAACACATATTGCTCCTTTATATAACCTTGGGGGAAGGGGGAGGAGAGCCCTGTACACGAGCGAAAGAGAGTGGGGAGGGGTCGAGTTTCTATTTCGTACAACAACAACTTGAGCCAGTCTTTGTGAGTGTCCTACAACAACCTTGGCTGGAGGAGGTAGGGTAGGGTATCCGCTCGATATTTAGGTGGTTCAGTTTTCGCTACTGGACGTTCTGCCTCATTCCATCGAATAGTAAGGATATGGGAGGAGCCGTCATAAACTCATTCATTTAGAATCTCGTTCTTCGTCACAGGTATAAAGAAGAAAAAAAAAACGAAAGGAAAACTTGGAAAAAAATGAAGAAGATTACCGACTAGTGGTTTGAAGAGGAAAGCCAATGGGCACGTAGAAAGCAACACGCACATCTTGAACCTAGGAAAAATTCTTTCTCATTACATGTTTCGTGACTGTAAGGGGTTTTATGGCCTCAAAACCAGAAAACACAGAGTAGCAGAGGAAAATCAGGTAAAATTCAGGTAAACAGAGTGAAATCTCAACGTGCTTCATTATTATTTTTTTTTCTTTTCTTCTGTGTATATGTGGGTCTACTAGCAGACATACACACTCGTGTGAAGGGAAATGATACAGAAAATACTGGAAGGAGGCCGACCCGTGGCAGGAAGACAAGAAAAAAAATTGCAGAAAGAAAAGTTTTGGGTAGGGAAATATATATATAAAAAAAATCACGGACACAAAAGCTAAATTGTTTGATGAGCCAGAGTTGCAATTTTTACATACACACACACAACAACTAATAAGGCTTTTTATAGTTCAGTATGTTACGAGAAAAATTAATTGTCCTCTTCCGTAATTCAAAGCTTTGTTATAATAGTCTTCCGTTACTCTTTTTTTTCTTTCTGTTGCTCAAAGGAGTGGCAGGACAACATAAGACTCACATGTCTTTTGATTCTCCACATATTTGGTTTCATTATTTTTCTTTTCATTTTTGGTGGGATTTTTTTTAGCAGTCTGCACACGCGTCATTTCCGTTAAAATTATTCTCTGGTCTTCTTTATTCTTCATCTTCTATTTATGCGTAGCTCTCTTCATCTCTTTTAAAACCGGATTTTTCTTTTCTTTCTTTCTTTGAAAACCTGTATTCAGATCATGCATGGCTGGCTCTGTTTGCCTGATTCACATTATTTTTTGAGGATGTGGGACAGTTAGCTTATAACTTGCTCTTATCAAGATCACATCATTCACACAGATGATTTCATTTGCGGTGAATTGGGAGAAAAATTTCTTTTTCAACCACGTGGTGAAGAAAAAGAAAACTCAAAATTGAAATTTATTGATTCTCATATAGTTGTGTCACTAATAGTCTCCTTGGATTAGTGGTTGAGATTGCTAGTGAGGATAGGCAATGCAAAGGTGTACGGGTTCGACCCCCGCTGCCTGCTATACTCTGACTAAAGCTTTCCAGAGTCTCTCCCGAAACATCACGAAGTGAATTTCGGCATAGTAACAATAAAGCTCTGGCCGTTACCTTGCTCTTCCCTATTCGCAGAAGATTGCTCGCTGAGGGACATTATGTCTCAAACTTGTGACAAGCTTAGACTATAGTTGCTATCTGGTATATAAATGTAAGAAATTGATAAATTAATCTCTGTGGCCCGGATTCAAATCCCGGTCAGGACGCTGGACACTAGTGCTTTCTTACCTACTGCTCTGAAGAGCACTTAGCCTTGTATCAAATTGAGTATCAGTGTTCCTGATACTCCTGGGCATCTTGGGAGGTAAAGGCGGTCGAGAATATGTGGAGGGCTACCTCTATATCCCCCATGCGCCGTTGACGCCTTTAACATTATTATTCTAAGTGAGAATACATGTTTCATCTTCTGTCAGTATAGACAAGTTAATTTGTTTTCGGTTCATAGATCCCGAAGCATTTACAATCTAGATCTGAAATTTGTAGTAGTGATGGGCCGAAGTCCAAAGTTACAAGACAGGTCCATATAAAAATAAAGTTTACCAAAGTGTATTTGAATATAATTGGCGAGATTGAAGAAGACCCATTAAAACACAATAAATATAGAGTTAGCTTTAACAGGACTCGAATGTGAGACACATGTCGAATTTTGAAATTAATTGTAAGGTCTTTAGGCAACTTTGGCTTATGCCGAATGGATGATGGTGGGAGAATTGGTCTAATTAAGAAAATGGGAGGAAACCCGATAACCCCGAGAAAACCCACGCACGTGGTGTTTGTCCACTACAAAGCTCACATACCACGAGCCGGGATCGAACCTAAGACCCCATGTACCAGAGATGAGTGCTCTAATACTAAGCCACCGCAGTGCCAGACACCTATCGAATGGTGACCCCGAAAAGTATACAGCTTAAGCCTATCTATATATTATATCTCTATAATAAGATATTGACCATTCATTTGTACATCTATTTCCTTAATGTCCCCATTATACAAATATATTGATAATGGAGACTATCTTTTGCAATCAAGGACTTAAATCGGAACTTGGGAAGCACACAGTTTTAAATCCTGCTGCTAGATTTCTCGGGGTTCCTCTCAGTTTTATGAGGCGATTGTCTCTCGGGTACTTAGAGAAAAATCCTCCCTGTCCCAGGAAAAATGGTCATCGAGGGACGTAATCCCTCATGAATGTGTCGCGGACTTACATGAAAGAAAAACAATAAATAAGAAACAATTGAAAAACAAGTGATGAAAAAGGTAACAGGATCGGATTCTTCAAGTTAATTCTGTGGGCCATTTTAGTATCCCTCCTAGGTGGCAGGAGACGTACGGAAAACGGAACCTTGGTAAGGCTGATGAAAATAGCGGGGAAAGAGATTAATTTAAAGATATTTCTGAAGAATAATTATTTTCAGAAAGGAATGCATTTAAATCTCACACTAGTCACTATTATGACAAGTGACATGCCAAAAAAACATACACATATGTGGTGATACGTAGTCGAATAGATTTATATAAATAATATAAACAATATCATATCAATAGCATAGTTTTCTTAAGTTGCAATCCGCAGAAATCTGCTATTCGTTTGAGAGATAGTTAATATTGATGCTTAATAAATAAATTAAATATTTGAAAAGGATGAAATACGTTCCAGATGAACTTTGACTATACAATTTTATACAAATACATTGTCAGTTCAATTAAAAATTAGGATAATTTATAAAACAAAACGCTTGGATATTTCTTAGTAAAAAAAATTGAAAGTGTTTTCTTACAAAAAAATTCGATGTGTTGAGAGTAAACTTTTAGTTTCCTTTCGTCTCAAGCTAAAGTAATTGTCAAGCTAAAGAAGGGGTTCTCAAATCTTTAGACTGGCGTACTACTGAACAGATATTCATACTTTCGTCGTATCACCAAGTAATATTCAAGAGTATTATTTAAAATTGCATGATTATGTTGCCAGTAATGATTACACTGACGAACGAGGTAGAACATTCTGTAGTGTGTTTGCCTTGTAATCAGGAGACCTGGGATCGATTACCGCTACAGGCTATCCAGACTGAGTTTATTTCTTGGATTTCCTCGGTCACATCAGGAAAATACCGAGCTGCCTTTGTTCAATGATAGAGCGTTGGCGTAGCGTTCGGGAGGTCGTGGATTAGATCCCAGCCACCCTAACTGAGGTATTCAGGGGTTTTCCTCAGTCACACCAGGCAAGTGTCGGGATGGTAACTTCAACGTACGCCCTGGCCGACACCTTCCCGAATCCTTTCCCCCTATCTCGGCCTGAACCTTATATGCCTAATGGTCATAAATGAAATTCATATTCACATCAGAAGAAATAGTATTGTACCCTTAATAATGCAATGAAACAACAACATTTAGTAAATAAAGTTAAAAAAAAGTAAATATGTAATTTATTTAACTTAAAAATACCTAAATTCTATATTCTCTGGTAAAGGCCTTTGTTCTCTATTTATGTTTGAAATATATCTGTATAATATTTTCAATAAGTGTAATTTAAAAGTCATTGTTTTAACTATCTGTGCAAAGTTATTGAATAGGTGGATGTGCTATGAATTAGTATAGCTAATTATAGGTTGGTTATATATATATTACTAAAATTAGAATAGAACAATATCATAGTTACGTGCCGTATATTATTATTCAGCGTTAAAAAATATTCATGCACGAATAGATTGCTAATTGAATATTAGTAGCCAGACTTTTTAACTTACTTTTCGTTGTGGTGTACGTTGTTAGAAAAATAAGTAAAAAAAATATATATATAATTTTACTAAAAAGTGAAAATAGTTCTATTTCGAGTAATGAACGTGATTTAAGCTTCTAAAGAAATAATTTGAAATTATGTTGTTTTGTATTTATCCTTGAGCTTTAGATAACCTGCACAGTCACACAGTAAGGTTGGTTGAGGACTTATCAGGAGTAATGATAACGAAATCATAGGAAAATTCGTTCTCACTGTCAGTTTTGTTTCAAGATTTGTTTGAGTTCTAATTTTGATTCTCATCGAGCCTTTAGTTTATCAGGGATGTCCAAACTGGGAATGTTCAAGTTATTAGGATGTCCAAACGGGTCTGGATCCGCCAAGATGCGCAATTCGATCCAAGAGAATGATGTTTTTGAAATTTTAGATAACCTGCATAGTGGTTCAGTAAGGTTGGTTGCGAACTGTTCAGGCGTAATCGTTTTGGCATTGAAATTCACTTCTAATTCTTAGATATGCTTCTTCATTTGTTTTTCGTTCTCGTCTTACTGTAATACACAGCTTCTAACACCGATATCTACACCTAATGTGGAATTAAACTACGTTTAAATTCGAGGCAGAACGAGGCTGCATAAACTAAACAGCGTTACCACTAGCGACTAACATGGTTCCTCTTTAATGCTTTATTTTCAAATAGCGGGAGATTGAATTCGCTGTCACGGAGTTTCGCGTTTGGTTAGGGGCTGATTAGTTATGAACACAGACTAGATCTAATGACGTCATATCCTTTTCCCCTCTTTAAATTCCATGTAATCCTTTCAAATCCTGGTAACTTTTAACCAGTTTTATGTTTTAGATAATTTAAAAAAAATCCTTGTTAGGCTTTCAGCGACAAGTTTTGTGAACACCCGTCTGTCGACAACTTTCTACTCAGAAACTACTAAGGCTAAGGCGGTAGTTGAGGTGTCGTTAGAATAGTCTCGCTAAGATGAGTTCATGTCTGCATAGATAATTCTAATATCAGGGGACGATACCAGAGATAGGGGCAGTTTGTAACTTGGAAACTACTTCGGCTAGAAACGTGGTTGAGGTGTCTTTGCAAAGGTCTCGGCAAGACGAGTTCAAACCCGTGTACATAATCCAGATTACACAGGCGGTTCCTGAAATGCGGGGTGGGAGCAATTTTTAACTCAGGAACTACTAAGCCTAGGAAAGTGGTTGACATGTCGTTGAAAAGGTCTGGCAGCAATTTTACCAACGGGATATTGATAATCTAAATAGGATGTTCGCTGATGAAGCCTGGCCTCAGTTTACATGCATAATCCTTCAACTGGCCTTCGCCTCACGTATTTATCTTTATTATTTTTCAGATTTGCGACCCATCTCCTTTTACCCTCCTTGTCTGAGTCCTTAATGTGCAAAACTGAAGAAAACAACTGGTAACGGTGTGATCCAATTTTAGAAAGGGGACTTTGTTTAAAATTATGAGACTCTTCGTCCGCGAAAATACGTCAGGAATTTGAAAGATATAGCAGGAAAGAAAACCCTTCTGTATTCGCTCATTAGATACACTGAGGGAAAATATACGTGCATAATAATAAAACCAGAGCGAACAGTTGAAATATTGTAAAAACATGTTTGTATTGCATTTCGGTCCTGTGACAATACTCATTATGTCTGCCATTTCATTACACCTGCAGAAAGCATATTGTTATAACTTTAAATCCTGCTAGTCTTGTTTTATTATTTTCAGATTGTTCAGGAACATCATTTTTTTTCAGTGTAGTTTATCGGTATTTGATCGTTAATAATTTAAGTAATTGAATGTAATTCACGTAAGCTTTAAATTCTTTAGGATACACTATTTTAAAAAAAATATTTTACATTGGTGTGAAGGGAAAGAAATCATTTAGCATCTGCTCCAATGGTTTATTCCGAGTACATAGATGTCAGTGTTGTGCCATTGTTAATAAAAGACACTACTTGTTTCCACACACGTCTGACTTTTTTCTGAATACATCCATTAATACATCTAACTTAAACACGTCCGAAATCAGAAATTATTACTGTATCAAATGAGACGAAGTAGGTTATAATTTGCACACTAAAGAAATACTCACTAACATATTTGATACAATTTTGTTCTTAAAACGCACATCACGTAATAATCAGTGATATTTGTTGTGTTCACTTTGGTTTTTATTAATCCTAGTCTACAAGAAATAAACAATGATCGTGTTAAGTTTTTTTTAAAAAAGAAGAAACATTAAAATGTGAAAAAAAAAATGAGCACGCTTATTTAGCTTAGTAGAGCGAAACACTTTATATGATAAAACAGAAATACCAAAATTTATGCTTGGAACTAATCTATGTGTTTATTGAACCAAATGTGTGAAAACGCTTCCAAGCATACCGTCACATATTAATTTTTCTTCTTTCTCTCTCTCTCCCTCTCTCTCTCTCTCTCTTTCATTTTAAATCCTATAATAATGAAACAATCGAAACACAAGTGGAATAGAATAGAGTAGCCATAGCTCAGTGCTAGGGAAGGTCCTGGGAACAATCCAGAGTGCGTTTCTTGACTGAAATTCTTTCCTGTCACACCAGACAAATGTCGGAATAGTACCTATAAAAGTAGGCCCTGGACAACTATCTTTCAACGTCCTCTCTTCCACTTCATCCTGGTTTGAGCCTGAAATGCTTAAAGGTCATAAATAAAAATTTAATTTAATTGTGTGGAATTAGTCCTCAGTCAACTGATTGTGTAGAGAACGTTACTGCATACGGACTAGCAAATACAAAACTTTCTCCCTTTCTTTTCTGGTTAATGGCGACTGGAAACTAATGATCATAAAGATTTTGTCCTTGCGACAGTAAAATATAAATATTTCGTTAGTAATATAATTCGTAATCTTTTTCTTAATTATTTGCAGTGTTATTATAAATAAACTATGTAATGTTGTTCTCTTTATATAAAACTTTGGTTTGTAGATCGGTGTAATAGCTTTGTATACAGGTATCAGTAGAAAAATCCCTTCGGAGTAAAGGGAAGGGTGACTCAAAAATTCTACTCACAAAAGAAGTGATATCCATTTTGCGAGTGACTTTCTATGTGTCGCTATGGCGGAAATGTTTCCTTCGTAATAAAATTAAGAGACAGTATCCTCCCTTCCCTCATAGTGACACATCACTTCTTTTGTGAGTATAATTCTTGCATCACTCTTCCCTTTACCCCGGAGTTTTATTTTGTACTGATATCACTATTTTGTAAGGCTGCCTATAAAAAAAAAAA
>JAGDQP010051328.1:0-14040 GCA_022664845.1 Lepisma saccharinum | reverse complement strand
TTTTGTAGCTCTGGAGTCAAGAATACGAATAATGATGAAGGTTATTTAGTGAATAACATGTTTGTACATCAGGAATATTTGTAATTTTTACTTTCGGTTCTGTGTATTACGTTTAGTGTGTGGGAAATATAATACATTCTGTACTAGACATCGTATCAGCCACACTGTTTCCTCCCCTTCGACCCCTGTATTGGTACGACCACAGTTGAAACAAATTCAACAGTCTCAGGGTCCCCACTCAACCGTTAATTTCGTTATCGAACCTTGAAAATCTAGATGATTTTCAAATTAATAGAAAAAACTTATCAGAAGAAAATAAAAGTCGTTTTGAGTCTCAGAATTGTGCTTTTAAACTGTTTCAAATTTAAAGGACCTTGCCAGCTTTTATCAGCAGCGCGAATGAGCAATGGGTCATGACAACACGACGCACAATTTGATGATAATGGTGATCGGTAGCTGATGGAGAGGGAGGGGCAGGATGCGCGCACATTTTGCGAGTGCTTCAATGCTGCCACTGCTTGCTCTACGGCGTATAATTAAGTTTCTGATTCACAAGCTGCAGCATGCTTGAAAGTTTCCTCCCCTTTTAGTGCAGCGCTAATCGTCATTTGTTTTTTTTCCGCTCGATTGATGATGCTTGTTAGTTGCATTATATAGTGCGAACGTAAATAGGCCTGATTTCTTATGGCCTTCCATTGAAGTTTAAAGTCGAGGACAATTCTGTACCAGGATCCATGTTGAGATGCAGTTAGAGACTTCTGCTTCGGGAAGCAATCATACAGCAAACCAAACACTTATTTCAACGACGACGTGTCCCCAAACTGCAGTGAAACAATATCTTCTTTCGGAATCTGTGATAAAATCAAAAGGATTTAGGTCTGGATTACACTTCTTTTGCAGCTGCAGCTCGTTGTGCAAAAAATTTCAAGTTCAATTTCCAGATAGTAATATCGAAACAAAACTTAGATTAGATTATGCCAAAGTGGGATATGTAGCAGTATTCGGTTTGGCGCCGTACTTTGAGAGTTTGGAAGGGAAAAAGGGGGGGGGGGATGAAGGAATGTTTTCAT
The DNA here is from genome assembly GCA_022664845.1 of Lepisma saccharinum. NCBI lineage: Eukaryota > Metazoa > Arthropoda > Insecta > Zygentoma > Lepismatidae > Lepisma > Lepisma saccharinum. The sequence continues at coordinate 12,970 of JAGDQP010051328.1, read as the reverse complement.
ATAGTTCTGTGTTTAGACGAACCCTTAAATAAGGTGAGTCAGCTACAACAAATGGACCTGCATATTCGTTAGTGGGATTTAATGAACCAGGTACTACACATCAGTATTTTTAGGACATTCCAAATCCTCAGTTCTTCAAGGCATTCCACGTGAGATTATGAATAAAATCATTCAGGTTTCTGTTGATGGGCCTAACGTTAACTTACAATTGTTAAACGATCTTCAGCAGGATCTTTCAGATTCGCCAAATAGCCCAACTTTGTTACACATTGGCAATTGTGGCATCCAGACGCTACATGGTGTCTTTAAAACGGGCATGAACGCAACAAAATGGGACGTAGTACGGTTTCTCAGGGCGCTATACAATCTGCTTAAAGATTCGCCGGCTCGCAAAGAGCAGACTTCACCCAACACAGCACATCTGACATGTTTTTTTCATTGAAGTTCTGTGTTTGTCAGATGGTTGGAGAACGGTCGCGTGGCTGAAAGAGCGATGTCGATACTGCCTTGCGTCAGAAAATATGTTGATGCTGTAGTGAAGGATAAAAAGGAGCCAGGATCAAAGTTTTTTTAGTAATTAAAGAGATACTGAATGATAAGATCTTGCCAGCCAAATTGGCATTCTTTATGCCAATGTGTGGTTTGTTTGAACCATTTCTGACAGAATTTCAGAATGATGTGCCTATGGCTCCTTTGCTTTATAATGAGATTACATCGTTACTTTTGACTCTTGTTGAGAAAGTGGTAAAAAAAAAGGACCATCTGGACAATGTAAGAAATCGAATTGATAAAGTAGATTTCTTATCCCAATCAAACTCTTAGATATGTGTTTTGTCACCAAGATGCTCTGAGAAAATGTGCAACAACCACACAGTTAGACAAGTTTTTGACGAGAGATGCAAGGGATGCAGTCCTTGCCATGACGAAAAGAATGATTGAAAAATCACCAATCAAGTATCCATTGTCATACTTAGATCCTAGTGTCATTAACAACAATGAAGGTGAAAAACATCTTACAAAATGTTTAGAAGAATAGTTACCAAAAAAAAAATCTTGAGTGAACATGTTCTGGAACAATTCAAAAAGTACAAAAGGAACGAAAAACGACTTGATGATTTTTTTTTTTTTTAATGGTTTGATAAGTGGCAAGTGGAGTTGATAAGTTGGAGAGGAGTATAAAGATTTGAAGTCTTTCATTCAACTCATCCTTACACTGTCTCACGGGAACACCTCAGTTGAAATAGGGTTCTCCGTAAACAAGGAGTGTATAGTTGAGAACCTGAAGGAAGAACGTTTAGTGCCCTTGAGAAAGGTGTGTGACAGTGTATCAGCATGCCCACGCCCGCTACACCGAGCACTTGGCAAAAAGAAAAGAGGAAATTAAAGTACAGGCAGAGAAAAAAAAGAAACCAAGCTGCTAAAGAAAAAAAAAGAATTATAAGCAGAATAGTTGCAGGTTTTAGCCGTCGCGAGAGAAAAAAAAAGTGCTGAATTAGATGAAAAAAATATTCGAGCTCAGAAAAAAAAAGGAGAGTAACCTTTGAAGACATGTAAATAGTTTTTGTAAATTTATTTTTTTTAAATTTAATTTTTATTTATTTATTTTGCCTTTTTATGAAGCGAAACTGTTGGTTACCTATACCAGCTACAGAAAATGTACCTTCAGATAACGTGAAAGAGTGATATGTATACTGTATAAGTGAACATTCAAACTAAAAACAGGTTGTGAATGTTTGGCAGTTGGTGTAATTTTATTATCCTACGAAGATAGACAAGTTCAGTTATACATAATCAGTCATCGACGAAAAAAAAAGTCTTACAGAAGTGCCTCAGCTCAACAAGTTTAAGTGTTTTTTTTTTTCATTTATTTTTTACAAAAGTAAGTGCATGCTATAATTATCAGTTTGAAATTGCGTTCTTAATGTCTTTGTAATTGGATACCGTGTAATAACAACCCCCTGACAGGATATGGTAAATTAATACTAATTATTAAAAAAAAAAATTTTTAGTATTTTTCCCCATTTCGTGTATGTACAGTTGACATCGTAAGGTTGTACGAGGGTAAGTTTAATTTTTCCACTGCTACTACCGACCGCCGCACTGTGCATTGCCCCCCTCCTCCCTCCCTCCACGTTTCGTTCCTGCACCGGGCGATTTTTTTGTCGTGCGATCAGTAAAGGTTATTTTTATAAACTTTCCCACCATGAAATTGAAAAATTTTGGACCGTGAAAAAGCCATGAATTCGATTATTAAATTTGAGTGGGAACCCTGTTTCTGTTTACACACTAATAGACACCCACACACTAAATTTCTAGCATGAATGATTTCTAAGGGGTGTAAACACTCTGAAAACAGAAGGAAAGAAAGAGTTCGAAACATAATTCTATGATTCCCTTCGCGTGGCAGTAGCCGTAGGTTCCGGTATTAGTAATTCCGGAAAGAAAGAAAGTGTCTTACTGTGCCTGTGTAGTGAAAGTAAAGGGATAATATTGGTGACTTTCTTTTGCAGAATTCTACCAGAGTTGTGGACAGCGGGACGGGATCCGTGTCTGCGGAGAGGAAAGAGAAAGAAGTGGAAGTTCTTGTGATCAAGACCGAGCCAAGCGAAGTTGGTGACAGCAACTATTTAGTGACGCATGTGTGCAACGAGAGTAATAGTGAAAAGTGTGTCAACAAAGAAGGCAACGAATATGTCTGCCTCCTTTGCCACTCAAAATTCTCCACGTTGAGATTTGTGATTGGACATCTGAAGAGAGACCATAAGGTTATGTTACACGTGTGCCATGTTTGTGGTTTAGAATTTGGTCAGGCGGTGGCGCTAAGAAGTCATCTTGTTGAACATGAGCCGTGCGAAGAAGGCACGTTTCAATGTGATGCGTGTGATAAAGAGTTTTTAAATTCTATGGATTGTAAGAAACATAAAATCTCGGAGCACGATGCCAATTTTGAATGTGGGGAGAAGTGTAGTGACCAGAAAACGTTTGAAAAACATTTGAGAGCCGAAGGTGCGTATAGGTGTGAAAAATGTTCGAAAATTTTTGGATCAAAATCGAGTTATAATGCTCATATGAGAGTACATAATGACGGTGATCGCGCCAAAACATTTCCGTGTTCTTACTGCCCGAAGACGTTCGTCAGTGCTCAACGGCGTGACGGACATGAACGTGTCCACACGGGGGTAACGGACTACGGCTGTCCAACCTGTGAGAAACGGTTTGCGTCCGCTAACAGCTTAAAAGTGCATCAAATGATCCATTCGGGGATTAAACGGTACATTTGTAGCGTATGCGGGAAACGGTTCACACGGAAAATGGAGGTGGATGACCATGAACGGACGCACACGGGCGAGAAACCGTTCCAATGTGAAATTTGTGGCACCAGCTTCGGAAAACGGAGCAATTTGCGGCTTCACAAGAGAGCCACGCATTACAACGACCGCCGTTACAAATGTGAGGAATGCGGTCGCGGTTTTAAGCGACGGAGATTACTCGACTACCACACTCGCAGCGTCCACACGGGCGAGAGGCCCTACCAGTGTGACATATGTAAAGCCACGTTTGTCTATCCAGGACATTTCAAGAAACACGTGATGATCCACACGGGTCTCAAACCGTATCGGTGTGAATTATGTGGGAAAGCGTTCAATAGTAAGGACAACCGCAACGCCCACCGTTTCGTCCACAGCGACAAGAAACCATATGAATGTTCCATTTGTGGAACCGGATTCATGAGAAAGCCTCTCTTACTGAACCATATGCAACTGATGAATCATGTAAGTGACACTATCATTGTCAACCAGTCCACTGTTGTTGTTCCAGAGCACAAAATATCAGAAGATTCCATCGCTGACAGCCATACAGAAATCTATATCGAAGGTTCCGAAGAGCACGTCATTATCCCCAATGACGACAGCCCCACCACGTATTGTGAAATTACCACCAATGGTGTCCTGAAAGATTCTGACACTGACACGCGGCCTGAAGAGGAAGTGCAACATGTTATTATTGACGGACCAGTTCATTTCACTGAAGTTACGGATATTGATGATTTGGACGGTGAAATATATGCCAATGAAAGCAGCGACACTGACCGTGGAGGAAGTAAACAGCAGCATACGTTGTTGATCCCAGTGTCTGAATGTGATCTCCCTGTGACCGGTGCGACGTATTATGAAGGTGAAGTGCCAACGGTAGTTGTAGGTGAAACTGTGAATGTAAAAAATGACGGACAACCAATTCAGTTAGGTCGTCTGATACATATTAAGATTCGTGATAATGAAAACATGGGTTGTGATTAAACAATATTATCGTGTCATTATTTGTATTACCGTACCTTTTTTTTTCTCCGTTAATACTGTTGAATACAGCAAACATTATGGAATAATAAACTGTACATATATGTAATTGTATGATCATGCTATTCGAATAACCGAACAAGACTAAGTATGTAATATTGAGCCTGATGTTAGGTAATCATGAGAACTTTTCTAATGCTGTTGTGTTATGTTATCTAAGTAAAATAATTCAATGTGGTGTTGAATCAATGCCACTGTATTTAAAAAAGAAAAAAAAAATAGTTGACAACACTGTTTAGTGAGAACTCATTCAGTTTAGAATTTAACCTGCAGTTTAGAACAGTTACAGAAAAACAAATATTTCATTCCATGTTGTAGACCTATATATATTTATTCATACAAGAACATACAGTAATATTATTCTAATACGTAGGAATTATATAGAAATATTGGTAATTTATTTTGTATATGTTAAATAACTTATTTTGTTGATTGTTTATTTTGAAAAATCAAGAGTTTCATCGTGTATTTTTTACAGATGCTCAGTCAAAATGAAACAGCGTGATTTTAGATGTAAACCTTTATTGTAGGCTAAAAGAAAAGCCCCAAAATAGTTATTTTTGTTAGAGTCCTACCTACATTTTTCCCAACCATGTAATAGAACGAAATCTCTGGCAACAGCATAAAGGAAAACCGCGCACTGATTTATTTATCAGGTCACTTAAAATGATGCACTTCTAGAAATGCATTGTAGAAAATGAAAATAATAGCGATATTAATTAAAGATAAATTCATTATTATTAGTTCTGACTGATCAGTTCAAGTTATAAAACTGTCGGTAATTCTTAAGCTGAGATTCTTGATTGCTCGCCCTATGACGATATCAATAACTGAAAGTGAATTATTTGCAAAACTTACTCCTCGTATCACATTTTCATTACTACTATCTTTACCTGCTTTACAACATTGTAAAACTGTCCTTCATTTCTCGCTAAGTTTTAAAAATCGATAAAAGTGGGGATGAGTTTGCTGCTGTTCTCGTAAGCTCGTAGTGGTTTGTTTTTCCCCCTAAGAGCTCGTCAGTACTGTTATGCGCCATTTTCATAAACTATAAAATCATGAACAATTCCCTGATTTTCAGCTCCGATTTGCAAAAGAACTCACTGCTGCGAGAATTACATGCTTCTATTAGGGCAGCGCTGCGTCATTTTGACTGTGAACTCTGTTTTATTTATTTATTTATTTTTAAATATGAAAGCACAATTTAATCTTGATAGTGTTTCATAGAGAATTTTTGTTCTTGGACTAAAGTGAAGTATCCCTCGTCATAGGATTACTTTATTCAGTTCAAAATTAGTGTAATCAATTATTTATAGTCACTGAACAAAAGAAATACTTTCGATGTAGATGAGTGAATTGGTTAAGTACAAAACACTTTGATAAGCGACTGTACAAGAGGCCATAGTAAGAACATCGCTGCTTTAATTTGATCATTGGTGGAGTTACTGTGGTACAGTGTTTAGTTTTTGGTAAATAGTATTCATAAATTATATGTAGAGCATAGATTTTTGTCTGTTATTTGTTTAAGAAAATGAAATTGTAACAAAGCGATTTTCTTGTACTAGTTAGTCTTTAGATTGAATGTCTCACTTTTCAATCGGGACTATTTACAAGAAGAGATCAGAGTAGTTCTTCCACCGGTTCAGTCGAGCTTTCTATAGAGCGGCGCATGCAATAAACCAGTATTTATTTTCTGAATGGAATCTCTATTTTAAAAAAACGACGTTGGAAATAAGATATAAAAAACATACCTGAGGTTTATTTTGTATGGAATACATGAAGATTCTGTAATGCCCAAAACGTACATTTTATTTATTTACCACACCATCCAAGTAGAAAATGTGCATGATCAGAATAGCTGTAACGTTACTTGTTTATTACGGGCTCATCCAACGTTCTTTGATGAGTGTAAGTTTATATGACGTGTGGGACAAGCACGAACTGCAGGATACCTTTGGCATCCTGCTATATTTTTGTGAGCCATTGTACTATTACCGTAGCGGAAAACATTGTTCAGCGTGTAATGAACGTGTGTAAAGTTTGACGTGATAGCCAATAACTGGATGATTTCACTCGCCAACTTATATATTGAAAGTCAAAAAATACATGCTCAAGCGTTTTGTTGAATGAGAGGCTTTCGCTATCTTATTTTTTTCGTCTGTCTGATAGGAGTCCTTCAAGTAACCACATCTTTACTTATTTTACATCGCTTCCTCCACGTTATAAGAAACCAGTATCTTTAAACGTACATAGTATGGCCGGGACGGACAGTTTTGCTTTTCATAGCCGTGTTCTGTGTTCGGCTTAAAAGTCGATCCGAACGTTGATTTCTTATGCTTTTCGTTGTCTCGTATAAAAGTATTTAACTTCCAGAATTTATAATTTACACATGGGACTCACAATGTTTCAACCGTGTCCTCAAATCTTGCAACCTTAAATTAACTCATTTCCCGACGTCATACAATGATGAAATTTTGCATAGCGACGTAAGTCGGATGACAATACAATATTCCATTGTTACTTTCATATATTTTAAAAGCATGTTTTTTTTTTTTAAAGTAAGAACTTCTTTATCCTAAAATAAATACTATCTTGCAACGATATTGCGTTTGACTGGTTGCAGAACACTTCAGGATTTGGGTGACAAAACATCAGCGTGCAATATGTAGGGTAAGGAAAAAGTATCTGAACACCGACATAACTCGGAAAATTTAATTTCATTTTGACTGAAAAGTAGATAATGATAATAATAAAGAACATCGTTCCTTTTTTAAAAATCGTACTAAAAAAACATGCTCTTCTTAAAAATCAAAATAAAACAGTTCGTACTAGAAGTAAAAATTATTTTGTTTTAAAAAATACCAGAAAAAAAAACTATTTATAAAAAAGCATGGAATTTGAATTTTATTTATAGGTATCTAAGGCTCAGGCCGGGATAGCGGAGGGGAAAGGATTCGGGAAGGTGTCGGCCAGGACCTATGCTGAAGGTGTCATCCCGGCATTTACCTGGTGTGACAGGGAAAACCCTGGAAAAACTTCAGTCAGGATGATCACCCGCTGGGTTTGAATCCAGGACTTCCACAATGCTATCCCAACGCTCTACCACTGAGCTACGACGGCTTGATAAAGTAAAGCATGGGGCGCGTCAATTGTAGAATTCTAGGGTGATATGGCAAAAGTTGATATGTCCATTTTTTTTAGTTTCATAGTGTATGACATTGCTTTACTGCATATCTATGATATTGCAACAGTTGATGCGGATATTCTCAATGACGATGTCTTAAATCGCATTTGTCATCAGTTGATAAGTCAAAACGTGTGTATCATGGATTTGGCAGAACTTGATATGTCCGAAATATAATGTTTTTTTCGCCTCGAAAGATTAGTTTCTATGGGACTTGTCTGGTTTTCCTACTGGAAGGTACAGTAAATATATACTGATAGAAGATTCTAAGACATATTTTGAAATATACTGTGACTATTACTCTTCACGTTATGAAAATATTAGCAATGCACGAAAGCAGAACATGCCATTAATATAATACTATGCGTAGTTGGAAGAAATTTGAGTCCCTCCTAGTTTCGGGCATAAGAAAGACACACGAAATAATAATCGGCTTGTGCCATAGATGCTTAAAGGTTATACATAAAAAAAATTAAAATTGAAACACGAAATAATTTTGGAACACATTTCTAGTTACCGTTTACTTGTTGCATTTTTTTTTCAATTTGAAAAAAGAAATAGTATCTACTTTTAAAGGTAGTTTTACCTCAGTGAGGTATTCATAAAAATAGGTTATATAACACATGCTTATAACAAGAGGAAAAGGAACGTAAATCATGTTAGTGAATAATTTGGATGAGTTTTGAGTTGAATTTATTTATGGCATTTAGATATCTTAGGCCAGATTAGGGTGGGAGAGAGAATATTGTAAGATAGTCGCCCAGGGTCTAGTTAGTAGGTACCATACCGGCTTTTTCCTCGTGAGACTGAGGAAAACTTGGAAATCTGTCAGGATGGAATAATCGGGATGAGTATAGGATTAGGAAAGCTATTAAAATGTGTTTTCCCGACATAGATTATCCTGATTTCATCCCGGAAAGGGAAGAATAATCTTCAGATAGTGTTTTGTGTTAAGATTTTATCTGGAGTTATTTTATGAGAGATTGGCACAAAATACCTGGTACACTTGGGTCTTTAGCTTAATTATGATTTAATGTAGTCAGGCATGTGTCTAGAATTTGATTTTGGGAGGAGTCCATAGGCTTTCGGGAGAGCTCCCTGCATCAGGGCATGAAATGTATATTAACTACAGATAATTACGCCTAAGTTATACTATTTTTACCTTTAACTGCTTCGGGGGTAGGTCCGGGCCCACCCCTAAATACGTCCCTAAATGTAGTCATACATTTTTTTTAGTGTTTCGACCAAATATACCACATTATTTGGTCTCAATGCTAACGTTTTCTATACAAAGAAAATACTTGACAGTAATCTTCAGTGTCTTATTCATTCTTCATATTTTGAATAAGTATTCATCACGTAAAAAATAGTGTATTTTTCTAATACTCATTACATTGTTTTTACTATTGTGAAAGCTTAAATGGCGTCGTTCCAAACAAAATATTGAAAGATATGTTTTGTACCATTAGAGAAAAAATCTGGTCAATTGTTTTACAAGACATGCCAGATAAATCTGATTTATTATGTGAATAACCACAATTTAGCAGAACGTGATATGTCTTTCAACCGCCATTTTGAAACAATTGTTGCAACATAAAGAGTCAAATCAAAACTTGTAGCTACAGGCAACACTGAACGGAACAAACTTGCAGACTTTTATGCAAATGCTTTAAAAACTCGATTTTTTCAGCGGGCAACGAAACTTTCAAACGCTTATTCTGAAAAAGTAAGATAATTGACGTATCAGCTTCTGCCATATCACCCTAGAATTTATAAAGTGATTTTATATTTTTACATGAGAGCGCACCCCAGGCTTTTAGTTTTTGTCATGCATAAATAGAATACTTTTAAAGGTATTTTTTAAACATTTTTTTTACTTTTTAGTACGAATTGTTTTCTTTTTTAAGAAAAGCATGTTTTAAAAATATTTTTAACATTTATATTTTTAGTAATATTACTAAACTTCAGCGTAGTAAATTTTTTTTAGTCGCTGCATTGCGTTCCAAAAAAAAAAAAAAAAAAGTCTAACGAGAAAATTCTAAATTGGCTAAGTCCGAACTGCAACTTTGTTTTCACATGGAGAGTGGAGTGGAACGTTGAATTACGTTTTTATAGCTTTTGTGCAGAACAAATTGAGAGTAAAAAAGGATGGAAAATCAACATTAAAGTCAAAGGTTTAATATGTGGGTATATATCCTATCAACCTCACTACCAACACAACACGATTGAGTGACTACGGTGAACTAATGGTCATGTTATGGGCTGTTCGAACTCTAAACGTAATCATTCTTTGAATTTCATATTAATTACACTTCTAATTATGTTTGTTCCCTCAACCTGCTTATCATTTAGTAATCACATCGAAAGGTATGTTTAATGAAAAAAAAAAATAGTTTCACATCATCTCGTATTTTAATTTTGTTCAGCTTGTCAAAGTGTCCTGCCTTTTTTAAAAAAATCTTCCCCTAAATGTACACTAATATGTTCTTAAGGGAATCTTACGGAAAAAATTACTCCGATTCTCCTTCCCTATTGCCAAATAAAGCAAGATAAGTATGGACTTCCTCTCCCTTTGAGTGCTTATGTAATACTTGAACGCAGTGGAACGTCTCTTTTACGAAAGTATGCAATGCCTTGTACACTCAGATTCACAGAAAATGACCGATGGGAAACTTTCTAAGTCTCACAAAATGGCAGCACCACCGAAGCAATATTCGGTAAACAATTAAAAGTTCCTTATGTTGTGAATCCCACATACAATAAATCAGTGTTGCCAGAATTTGTGACGTAATTGGACTTTAAAAAAATTCCAATGTAATTTTCTATGAATCTGTGTGTACTTTAACGGACTGTTATTTCCAGTTAAATCTTTAATCAGAGATGCGTCAGGTGCCTTGCGATGAAAGCAATACCGTAATATAAATAAAAAAAGACAAGTGTTTCAACTCCTGATTTGAATATCAAGATAAGGCAAATATAACATGGCAACTCTAGCTGCTTGCTTACTTGTTAGTATTTCAGTTTAGTTAAAGGAAAGGAAAATAGACCAGAAATTCTTGACTTTGGAGCATGTAATGCTAAGGAAAGCCAACTCGATAAATTTCGCAAATTAATTTATTGTGGCTGTGCAATGTCGAGTCATTCGTGAAGCAGTGAGACTCCAAATCTAGGTACTGCTACCAGACACTTTGTTTACTTCCCTAAATAAAGAACCCACGAAGATGTCTTTCCTCCTACATTCATTCCCGAACACTTACGAAAATGATCGTAGTATGCCGAGGGGAGGATGGGAGTGTCTATGGTAATCAAGGAACAGGTAGAAAATTCCAGGGTATATGAGCAACAAATATCAAGAGCTTTACGAATTATTTTTTCTTTCGAAATATATTTTTATATGTTCATATTTATTATTAATAATTGCTGTCTTGCATTTTTCGTAGATTATCTTAGTTACCATGGGTTCGTGGAGGTAAGGTGCGGTCATGTGTCTACACTTTTTGTTCTTATTTATTCCATGCACGTATATTTTTCATCATCAGTGACAATGTACACTGCATTAGACTGACCTTGATGGAACCCGTCACGGCTTTTTTTTTTCACCGCTCACACGCGCTTGGGAGTTTGTAAGGGACCTACCTCCAACAGAGCTTGTTGACATTATTGAACTTTATTCATGGATACATGAATATTTGTGTCAGCCAGCTAATGTCCTTTTTTCTTCTTTATTGCACATCGCACTGCATAGATATTTTGCGACGTTACCGCTATCAAAGGAGACGTTCATGCGGTTCATCAAGATTTTTTCGACCACGCTTCAACTATTTAAACAACTGAAACACATTCAAATGCATTTCGAAGTCGTTCGTAGGTTTGTTGTTGGAAAAACGCCTCCAACGAAAATCGTATAAAAGCACAGCTCGGAATACTTCCCATTTTACTGTAATCATAAACAACCGAATTCTTGTAGACAGCTAACATGCAAGCAATCAATTGCGATACACCATTACATATCACAAACTACTGACTATCATAAGACTAACGAGATGGGTTTGCGGCATACATTATTACTATCATGTCTATAAGCATCTGTCGAACATAAATTAATATAACATTTTGCTCACCTTACAGCTTTTCACACCTGGTCGTTGTAATGCGTAAAATTATCTTAGAAAAACAACAAACGCACAGAATTAGTAGTTATTGAAAGAAAATCAAATATCTAGTTTCAAAAAATGTTACTATAGAGGTAGTTAACAATGCTTTATGTGCAACAAAAGGCAATAATGTGTGTAGTCGTAATATTGCCAATAGAATGTTAGACATGTGGAATATTAATTGGAATATATGTTTGTTAGAGCCATTTTTATCTTTGGTAATTCATCGCAAATCATGAGTTGTTCGTCTGCACATCATTATGCAACAACGATATTACATAATGAAGCTCAGAACTCGTATCATGTAAACACATTAAATGTGTAATGATATCTAGCAGGAGCACGCTTGCTGTTGTAATTGGAAGAATCCGAATAATTAGGTCAAATTTTAGAACCTGTTTGAGTGAGCGGCTTTTCTTCAGTCATACCAGATAACTTGTGAAAGGTACATTGAAAAAGAAACAAGGGCTCTGTCGTCGCCAATCCACTCATAAACAGAGTAAAAATGGATGACGTGAGGCTTGAGATGCTGTAAAATTCATATGTAATTGATTGTTTTTGTTTATTCCGTATTAATTTCAAAGAAAGTGCCTTAATTTTCTTTCATATTTAAGGTCATCTAGACATTATTTTAATTATCAGCGAATATTTGTTTAAATGACGCCTACAAAATTTGTCACTTCGCAGACTGGAAATCGAATTCAGGTCTACTTGCGGGGCAGAGGGCTACTACTGCCCATTGCTGACATCTGTTGACATGTGAGAGGGGTCTTAGCTTCGGCGCGAGGTGCAGTGGGAAGTACCCAAGCAATCAGCGCCATTCAGCGGGAGGACTCGAGCAGCGTTCGTGTTTATCAAGAGTTCATTATTGTAGGAAGAAATACCCAGCCAGACACTTCTTTCAATTCCTTTCTCCTCCTGCATATATGTAAACAACCTTGTGGATAATACTATTATTTGTGCCTTTTCCCCTCACCAGTATTTTCTTATTTCCATTAAAACAGCCTGAAACCTGGTTCTAAAATAGCCTTGAGCCTAGCATTAAGTAGTTCATTATCAGGCAAAGATTCTTTCATTTTATATACCATTGCGGTTTAGCTATCGGAAGTTCTTTACTTATAACATATATTTATGGCGTTTAGACATCTCTGACTCAGGCCCCAAAAGTTATTTTTTACACTATCTAACCATTCTACATTGTAAAAGAAAATGTTTATTAAAATTAAGGGGAAGAAAGTTTTTATCAGTACACCGAGGAGCAATTTTCTTAGAAATGA
>JAGDQP010051327.1:0-14040 GCA_022664845.1 Lepisma saccharinum | reverse complement strand
ACTTACCCCATCTTATGCATTTCTTGTTTAGGTTTAGCAAAAGTAAAAGTTCTTACGTTAAAGAAGTATAAAAAACTTTATATTTAAATTAGAAAAGCAATATATCTTATTGGCGCCCTTGTACATAACAGACAAGTTCCAGCCACTTAAGTAATTTAGGCATCTTTGGCTCAGACCGTGCAACATATATAATGCTTCAAAACTGTTAGAAGCAGAGTACAAGAAATAATGTTTTAAGTACTTCATTGATCATCAATTATCGTCAGAGGACAGTAAAAGTATAAAGTACATTACTATGTCATAAGATATTTTAATAAATTCCGTTTTCCTCACTTTGACGCCGAACTGAACCGGCGCCGAAACGGTAGCGCCAAAACGTAGCCTGCGCCAAAATGGTGGCGCCGAAACGTAGCGGACCCTATGCAATTTGCCATCGGTCAAACATTTCATGCATGAAATACTTTATTTTACTACTTTTAAACATTTAATATACTTTCAAAACAATATATACAAATGAAATTAGTTGTAAATAATAAAACTGTATGAAAACAATGTAAAATTCTTTAAGAATAACCATAACTAGAAAAATTATTTCACCTTGAAAAGTTCAAATGTTTTCGCTGCCATCTATTGGACCAAATATATAATCGGTTCGTGTTAAATAATACGGAGTAAAATGAAGTTTTTTGCAGCTCCTTACGAGCCTAAACTCAACAAAACTGCTTTCCCGATGAAAACCTAAACGCGCTCAAATTTGTAATCAGAGAAATATATTTACAGATGTACAATTTGTACATTCTTTGCGAAATGCAGGTTAATTAGGATGAATAAACTGTCCAGATATCGGGAACTCGCTCATATTTGAAATTGTAGAGCAACTGTAGCATTTCTAAGTAGTGTCGTCATTTCAGTTTTTGCTTGCGGGAGACAAGATCATTTAGGAAAGAATTTATATATCACGTGGCGCGTCCCACTCATTTCCAAGCGTAGTTTTTACTTCATACTCTGCATAAACGTAATCATTGATTTCGCCAGACCCTCTGTGGGGTGTCATCCCCGATATCCTCGAAAGCACCTCTAATGTTAAATATACGGTCAAAAATCAACAGAAACTGTGCAAAACTACACTTACACCTTCCCAATTTTGATTTTACCCCCTCCACACACAATGAAAATCTTGACGGAATCCCTTACGTAATCCACATGGATTGCTTTGCTGTTAATATGAGATAGCTAAAAACAAGTAACACTCATATTTAACGTAAAAAAGTAAGGAAATCTTAATTGTTAACTTTTTGTAAAATGTTATTTACAGCAGATGAGAAACTCTAACTTATCAAAGAGTAATGTCTTAGCTTCATTTTAACAATTATTAACAAGATCGACGACAGAAATTGTCTTAACCTCTTTCCGCTCCACAGCCAAATCATCAACGAAGCGAATCCACCATCGGGAATTCATGACCGAAATTAGATTTACAGCCTATTTAGAACAGCAAAAATCATTCGTTAAAGGCAATGGTGATCTGCAGTGACAAATAGCTGATTAAAGCAGCTTTCTATACTGTGGATATACAGTATATTAAGCTCAGTGTCTTGAGGTGGACGCCACTAAACAATACGGATTCAAGTCCGGCTGGAGACAGAAATCGTACATCCGCTGATACTGAGGCATGATAGTAATGGAAGAGACTCAGTTATTAAGTTCATCGAAATAGGAAAACAAGCTTAGAGTCTTGTTGTGGTTAACAGAAACTTCAACCAAGAATTCAACCAACCAACTGACGAAATTCTGCATAATTTCACAGACAAAGTAGTGGCAAACCTCTTGTAATGATCCCTCAACTTGAATAAAGATTGGATCTGCGTATCAAAATGTGCAAGAAAGGAAAACTATTTCTACGTTGAACCCACAAAACTGGGAAAACTAGTGAAAAGACAATAGCACTGGACTTCGTCTAAATTTTCAGGGAAACCAGAAATTATTAGACAAAAACGAAATTCAATTTCCAAAACACCTAATACTCCACACTGACTTAGCTTCAGAAGTGAAATGTTCTCAAACCTAAACAAAAAATTTGAACTTAAAATTCCCTTCCAAATTTGTATAAAGAAAACACTCTAATCTGATCTACTTGGTAATTCTGACTCCCGCAACTCATGGGCCCTGGGTGTCCTGAGATATGGAACAAAGGCTGACCACAAATATATATAGGGTGATTACAAATGATTCATTGGGTTTCGTGGGTTTATTAAAAAAAGACTAATACACTTCCAGTAAAACAACACATCTCAAGAGAATCAGAAACTGTCCCAGTTTTAAGGGGCAATATCTCATATATGTAACTTTCACGACTAGCGACAGATGGCAGCATCATCACAAATGCTCTATGTGGCTTTCTTTGGGCACACGACACATATCCAAGCGGTAGTCCAATTCGGCCCAAACGCGTTCTAGCATAGGCGGGAGCGATGGTTGTGAATGCATGTGTGATGCGTTCCTTGAGTTCAGCCACATTGGATGGTAGTGGTTTAATTGAATTGTATTTATGGCCTTTATACTCAGGCTGGAATAGGGGAAGGGAAAGGATTCGGGAAGGTGTCGACCAGGGTCTTTGTTCAATGTGCCATCCCAGTATTTTAAAGGTGTGACAGAGGAAAACCCTGGGTAAACCTCAGTCAGAATGGTCGGCAGTTGGGATCGAACCCAGATCCTCCCGAATGCTATGCCAACAATCTACCGCTGAGCTACGCCGGCTCGGTTGATGGTAGTGGTGGCACAAACACTAGGTCCTTCACATACTCCTAAAGGAAGAAGTCATATCTTTTCCAATACCCTTTTGCAAGGAGGTAAAATATTGGTAAACTAATACAATTCTCCAACTTTGTAAGATATTCATAGATGCACATTTGCCCTAGAGTTTAAATGGAAGCGTATAAGAAGTGTTTTCATCAATTTCCCAACATTTATGGCATTTGGACAAAGACCCGTTTCGAAATGGGCGCCTCAAATAATATAATCGTGTCTGCCAGAAATGAACTTGGAATAAAACTAAAATGTTTATCCTACTACCGAACCAAATTATCTTCGCTAATACGAACTATTTATTTCGCTACGAACAAAGAAATTTGATAATGATACTACCACACGTAACTATTTCACATTTAATACAAATATATTTTATATTCTAGTCTATCATGGTACGCATTGCGGTTGTCATCTGCTTCTTGGGGGCCCCTGACTATGAATAATAATAGTACTTCCGGTGAATAGTCTCTAAAAACTAAACTCCTATGTGGAAAATAGATTCTCGCCTACAGGATAAGGGAATACTTGCGAGTTCTTATAACATCATGCACTAAGTCAACAATATTTGAGCCTGGTAACATATTATTTTGAATTAACACGGTTCCATCATTATTCCAACTGATTAGATTAGAGGCTAGAAAATGGTTTAATTATCGTTCAGTTTTACTTTAAAAGGTTTGACATCGATTGAATAATGTGTTCATAATTAATTTCATTACTGCTTGTGCTACTTTTATCATCTTGTATTAATTTTTCTAGGGGCAGCCTTTCATACTGTTTGTATGATTTAAATATCGATTTAAAGCGTCTTGATATAATTTCGACTTTTGAGTAATAGAAATATCAGTTCTTTTTAAAATATTATCCACCTCTTGTTCGAGTTTTGTTTGATATGATTCACTAGCTTTAGTAGTTATACGTAATTCCGAAACAGTATTCTCATAAATCAAAATCATTTTTTGAAATTGATATTCTGAACTAGTCATTTAAAAAAAATAGATCCTGCAATAGCTGATAATACCGGAGCTAACAGTAGCGGTAGTAAGGCACCTCCTTTTTGTAGAAGTAACTCACGTGTTCTTTTTAAGGGTGTTCGGCGCAAAGATAACTGACGTAATGTATGCTTATGTTTTTGTAACCGTCTTTTATGAAAATCACTCTAACTAACATTTCCTTTTATAACATTTTTAGCGATTTGCAACACTGTACGTATGACGTCACCTGAAGCTTTTTGCAAAATTGTTTTACGCTTTTTATTACACTTGCACAAACTGTGAAGCGTCTTAAAATGTTTTACCTTATGCATCTTGTAATAGACTAAATTAAAAACAATTTTTTTTATGTTTTTGCTCAGTGTAAATTGTTAATATTTCATCAGGAAATATTTTTGTGCGTATTCTTAATGGATCTGGAGTTTTTTTGTGTTAGGTCAAATAACAAGTATGTGTGTGGATTTTCTGTTACTTTTTCATATGCAGCAACTAAATGTTTACTATTTCCTTGCATAATTTGTTTTGCTAGATGCTGAATTTGTAATTTATCACTAGGTGATTTAAAAGCTATAATATAATGAGAATAAAGGCTGACATCGCGAAACTGTTTTCCTTTCGGAAATAAATTCTGCACAATTAAAAATTACGGATAGTTTTTATGAAGTGCAAATTTTGTGAATAGGCTTGCAACGGATTCATTAGCTTCCAACATCAAATCATCCAGAATTAATAGTGAATTTTCTTCAATTTCAAACGCATTCATATCAGGAATTCCGTTAAAAAGCCGAATGTTTGGAATATTAGGTGGAACTGCTCCATAGCACCATACAACTTCATTAAATGGTATGCTGAATATTTGATTTTTATAACGTAATAATTTAGTAATAAAATTTGTTTTACCGGCTAAAGAGGGGCCTGAAATTAACACTGTTGCTTGATGTTGAAAGTTTAATATTTTTAAGCAAAATGGTCTTAATTACTATATACTCAGGTAGTATTTAAAGTCAAAACCGGCGTAGATGGCGCTTTAAATTATTTCATTTTTATTTAATTATTCTTCATAGCCCAAGGGCAAAGTGTGATATTTATCAAATATACTTTGAGTCTTTTCTCATTTACCATACGATGCGTTATGATTTGGGGACGTGAAACTATGGTAAATCCAGGTTTTCTTACAATGTTGTGAGAATTATAAAGATTTTTTCTTTTTCCGTTTCCACATACTAAATTTCTAAACCAATCAAAATTATTATTTTTACTGTTACGCCAGCACAGATGAATACCTTTCACTTTCAAAATATCTCTAATCTTGTTCTGTTCGTAGTTTTTTATTCTGTAAGAATAATTCTTAGAGTCAGCAGCTATAACTACTTTAATACGCCAGATTTTTAATTACATCAGTAATCCCTCCTAAATAGCTGTTTAACGATAACGGATTTGTTTCGCTTTCACGTAATATAAAGATTATAGCGTCTGTGTCTACATATATAATCCTTTTATATCCAACAGCCTACATTAACTCATATAACATAACATGTGCCCATGACGTTATAAAGCTTGATAGTACAACATTAGAAAAAGTAGTGGTTTATTTCCTTTTTCGAGATCCTTATAGGTAACAACTAAGGTCTTATCACCAACAGGAATCACTGTTTGTATTTCGTACTGTGAAGATAAAACTATTTCTAAAAACGATTTAGCATCTGTATAAGTCGACCAGAATATGAATAGACGTGGCAAGTTTTGGAACAACCGATGAGCCATGCCAAAACAATAAAGACGCACAGATGTGTTACTACTCTTCGCCTCTCGCTTGAAGTGTTGCCAACCAAGAAATTTTGTTGCTGGTTGTTTTGTATTAATTTTAGAACCAAGATATTAAAAATTACATTACAGTTACAATATATTGATTATTGAGAAGCTATATTTATTGTCCTTGTAATCCACATATGGGAAGAAGATTACATATGACTTGGGCAAGTTAAATAAAAGCTCTGTTAATAAAAACTTATATGCTTGCCACTCTCGCAACCCACCTCTTGTATCTCTTTAGACAGTTTTCTAGTTTCTACCTTGAGATACGCTAGCAAGAGTTTTTACCCAGGCTTCATGGCAGAGGTGTAACTGCATATTAGGTCCCCACCCCGCAAGAGAATACCCATGGCTGAAGTTCGATTGTCAAGGGCTCCCCGTATTGCGGGCTTTTGCGACATAGTAGTTACACCCCTGCTTTATGGTCCAGGCGGTAGCGTCCTGGACTTCGGAGCGGCAATGCGGAGGTACGCGATTGAGACTTTAGAGGTCGGCCATCGTGACATTTTTGTCTAGGTTTGTCCTCAGCCACACCAGGCGAATGCCGGAATGATACCTTCGCAAGAGCCTTGTCGACTCCCTTCCCTCATTGTCATTACAAATACTTCACGAAGATCCCTTCTTATATTGTCCTTCCAACGTCATCTCGGTCTTCCCACATGTCTCTTTCCCTCCGGCTTTCGAACCAAGATGGAATGTAATCTTCATCTCCCCCCCCCCATCCGAGATACATTGCATACCTACCCAAGTTGTTGTGATTCCATTATTCTTACAGCATCGGTAGATGAAGTATTTAAACTTGTGTACTTTCTCTATGTTCTCGTTCTTAGTTGTTATGTATGTAGCCACACTTTTGTTGATAAAATATAATTTTGGAAGGTTAGATGCATAATTGTACAACAAAGTAAATAAACGGGCTGAAGATATAACTGGAAGATTGTTTGAACACTATACAATTCCACGCCCCTTGACGGATTAGAATAAGGTATTGGTACATGTATTCCTTAGTACCGAGCCACCGTAGCTCAGTGGTAGAGCGTTGGCGTAGCATTCGGCTGGTCACGAGTTCGACTCCAGCGGACGACCATACTGACTGAGGATTTTCGAGGGTTTTCCTCAGTCACACCAAGCAAATTCCGTGATGGCACTTTCAACGTAGGTACCTTCCCGAATCCTTTCTTCTCCTACGGCCTGAGTCTTAGATGCCTAAAGTCCATAAATGAAATTTTAAAAAAAATGTTCCTTAAAACCTAGAGAGATTAACTACAGCATTAAAAGGTTGCCCCCTCCCCACGAAGGGGTTAAACGTGGAAGTGCAACTCGGAAACCACTGGAGTTAGAAATTTGATATTTGACATGAAAATATTTTGTTTCAATTCATTACCAATAGCTATCTTAATTTTTGATTCGACATCCCCGATGAGGGGGCGAAAACCTCTTAAAGAGTGGAACATGAGAAATCGAAAATTGTTAAAGGTTAGAAACTTGAAATTTGGAATGGGTATTCCTTAGGACAAAGAACAATAAATGACAAATGTTACAAGTCGACAAGTATGTACTGTGACTTCCAGATGCAACGACCTTTAACCTTGGATAAGTACCTTTGCTTTCCGCTCCAGTGATTCCCTTTCGTGTAAAACATACTGTTAAGCCCCTAAATGATATTTCAGCCCCTCCCACAATTGCTAGTCAATAATGAGACAATAGTAATCTCACACAAAAGCAAGTTTCATAGTTTTAAAAGAGTATGTTTTATGGTATACTTTCCCGACTACACCTTTGGTAACACTGTTTATGAGCTTGGGAAGACATCTGCTGCAGCGTATAAACAACCACTAACGACCTCACCCTCGCGTCTATTCCTACTCTGGTCGGGTTATAACAACTTTTGTTTCAGGTAAATTTGTCCTTTGACCAAATTTGCCAAATAAAGAATTAAAAAAATTGCGATATAACGAAGCCTCTGATTTTTTTTTGTATCTTGGTAGGTTCAAGTTTTATTTTTCATGTTTTTCGTAATCTATAATATAGTTGAGTTTTTCACTTTTTGATGTGCAATGACTGGAGTAGCCTGCGAATTTACATATTTTTCAATAATCGTTTTTGAGTTTCAAACTCTCAGGCCTCATAAACTTTTTAAATAACGTAATCGCGTTCAAGTGCTTTTCTTAATTCAGGTGTGCAATATGTATCCGTAAGAGCTCTTTCATTAACTGAATTCTTACGTGATGTGACATTTTGTTCATTCATACAAGTACGACATAAACAAAAACAACAGTTTATTATTTGTACTGCATCCTAATACAGGAAGGTGCAATTTCTTAGGAGGCAGCACTTGACATAGCGTAATTCCATGTATGTTTTTAAAATCATTTTTTGTTCAGCTTGTTTGCCCTTATATATTTTTGGTTGAATTATGGGTAAAGGGCGTGTCTTATAATGTAAGGATACAGAGAAGTAATATTGTAATACTGGCACTTTTCTCCTGGTTTATATTCATAAAAACACTTCTAAATACTTCCGTTCTACTGCCATGAAAACCTTTAATTTTCTGTGACTGTTTTACATCGTTATTCCAAGGGCATTCCCACTTTTCAACAAATTTATATTTTTTCTAAATACGCTCGTTTTGCCAATGTATGTTGGTAGCGGTCATTTAAAGTTTCTCCACTATCATTTAAAGGTTTGTCACGTAAATATGGAAACAAGTAGGATCATCATGTTAATAACATCCATGGAATTCATAACAAATTCTCGTTTTTTCATCGTACCCATCAATATAGTAGGTCCCTATACGTACCTATTTATTATAACTTTTTAACTGTATATGATATTCGCTTTTAATATAATACAACCAATCTAAAGTCTTTTGACTTTGTTGGCATTCATAGGAATATCCTTATGGCGGAATTACTGCCAAAGTATTTTCTTGTAAATATAAGGTTCTAAACATTCTAATAGCCAAACTAGCTATCGTCGTGCTACAAATAAAGCATTAAAGGTCTTTTGTTTTTCCCTCAATTAAATACAAAAAATAATTACATCAGCTGTCAATATTTTCGTATCTTGTTCACAGTACTCTTCGAGTTCCTTTTGCAAATAAAATGTTTTTCCTGCACATTCTTCATGATACCATTTTTCTAACTCAAGCGCATCCTTTTCAATAAGGGATTTTATGTCATAATATTTAATGTCAGACCAAACATAGTTATAATTCTGTTTTTCTAATGTGTTAAAAAGAAATGGAAATGTTCCTTTTTATATTCATTTTCAGGTAGGCCTAATGTTTGAGACAATTTAGACAACTTTACACTCATGTAAAGATGACCATCTTTATAAAAATATGTTTACTGACGCAAAGTTCAATAAGTCCTTGAGCTGTTACTTGCACTTTTATACCTTGGTCATCTAATAAAGATTTTTCAACCAAAATTGTATCAGATTTTGAAGAATTATACCCAATACAAACTGTTTTTTAATTCAGGACGTTTAGCCAGTACGTGTGCTATAAAACGTTTCATAGTCTTAAATGTAAAATCCCTTACACCACACTGATCACGTTTCACGATTTATGCAATGGCCACATTTAAAACCGCAAGGCAATCATTTACATGTTTCATTTAAATTTTTGCAAAAAATTCTGAACTGCGCAAACCAGATTTACAATATGTTCGTAGTCTGCTTTTTTATTTGTTTCACCAAGTAAAGTCTCACAATCATACAAAATATATATACATATTTGTATACTTTTTCATTATTTTGCTTATTAATATAGCAAGCACGATTAGGTTCAACGTGAATATTACATATTTTCCAATATATTTCGCCGCACTTATGAACCGCTTTACGACGCCGCAAATCTACATTTTTGCCAAATGTAAAACAGATATACTGTACAGGGTAGTCAGAAAGTGTGGAAACACCCTAATATTTGTTAAACGCTGAAAAATAAAACCAAAGTGTAGGTGGGGACTAGGGATGAGGGGAAATGTTTCAGGACACATTAGAATGACATACGCCATCTTGAATCTGACGAAATAATCTTAAATGGAAACCATAGCATGTGATATAACATTTGAATAGCAAATGTTCGTAAAAATTGAATGGTGTTGTTATTTTTGCTCTAACGCTAACCGTTACGAAGTTATGACTGTTTGTTTCCTCGTATCGTTGCAGGTGACGTACTAGTAAAAGATGGCGTTGACGCTTGCAGAGCGCATTGAGATCGTGATGGTGTGGTGTGGCGTGTGGGGCACTCGCATTGTGGGCCCATTCTTCACCGACGGGACACTAACAGCGTTAGAATATCGTCGCATGTTAGAACACATCTTGCCATCACTGCTGTCGGAGGATGGGTCATTTCCTACGTTTTCCCAGCACGATGGCGCCCCACCCCATTACGACACCTGTGTCCGTGTGTACCTGGATCAGCAGTTTCCTAATGCGTGGATTGGTCGGCGAGGTGCTGTGGAATGGCCACCCCGTTCTCCTGACTTAACTCCGCTGGACTACTACCTGTGGGGTCATGTGAAGTCTGTTGTGTATGCTGTGAAAATTAGGGATGTTGATCACTTGAAGGAACGAATTGTGGACGCATGCTCCAACATTACAGCCGACACTTTGCGCAAGATTTTGCGTGAGTGGGAGCTGCGAATGCAGCTGACAATCGACCGGAATGGTGCACACATTGAACACGTCCTGTAACAGTACATGGTCCTTGGCATATGACGAAGCTCTTTGGTAGGGTAAATAAGGCAACAACAGTCATAACTTCGTAGCGGTTAGCGTTAGAGCAAAAATAACAACACCATTCAATTTCTACGAAAATTTGCTATTAAAATGATATATCATATGCTATGGTTTCCATTTAAGATTATTTCGTCAGATTCAAGATGGCGGACGTCATTCTAATGTGTCCTGAAACATTTGCCCCCATCCCTAGTCCCCACCTACACTGTTACTTTGGTTCTATTTTTCAGCGTTTAACAAATATTAGGGTGTTTCCACACTGTGACCACCCTGTATTTTAATATAATGATGTGTTTGACATTTTATTTTGGACGGTTTTATGATTCTTAAAGCACGTTTTATTAGGAAAATATCTATTACACGTATCACATAACAAGCCTTTTTCTTTATTAGTATCAGGGCCATGTCTATATTCGCAAAATGAACATTTAAATTTACATATCACTTTTCTTGATCATAGCCTTGTATGTACAGGGGGCAATATGTTTCTACTTGCAAAAACCGTGTAATGCACGGAATCAGTACATAATGGTGATTGTGATAATATAGGAATATTTTCTTACGTGCTAGTGGACCTTAAAAAATGTTTTTTGCACATTATTTTCATATACGATAATTTGAAAATTCGCCCCTAACGAATTTTGAAATTTTTGTACGTCCTCCGTTGTACAACCACCAAGTTTTCTTACATTTACGCGTGCATTATTACATAATATTTTAGTATCTGCTAGCCATGCAAGTGGGTTAGCTTTTAAATATTGTGTATGCCTATAGTAACTTGAAGCTCTAGATTTTCCAAGTTCAATTGCTAATGGGGAGACAATGAATTCTATCTTTAATTGGAAGAATATCTTGATTAATGTATGTTAATGCCTCTACATACATTTTTAGACCAATTACGACCTTGGCCTTCTCTATAATTTACCATATGCACTTTTATTGTTAATGACTCATTACTGTTTAGGACATTTTCCACAGACGTCAATATTGTTTCCTCGTTAATGAGGACGTTTTTACGCCATGTAATGTAAAGTGGTTTGCTAATTTTCAGACTCAGTTGTTAGCCCCACATACATATAATCAGTCACGTGTGGAATTATATTGGCTATAGAAAACTTAAACAATTCGGAATCGAAATTTTCAGAATCATCTATGGGCGTATCGTCTGCCGGTGCAACGACTGTTTCACGACCTTCTATATTAAAAACCGTATATGTTCTGTCATCTTGCTTCTATTTTAAAGTTATTGGTACCAGTACTTGCTACTATGTAACGCTGTATCGTTTTGTTCTAAAAATGATGTTTGAAAAGCAGGTTGCCGAGGCGGTACCCAGTCAACCTTGTTTTTACCAGTACCATTTTGTAAATAAGCGTTATCATAATTTTCAGCGTTAGCATTCAGGTAAGTGTGTAAATTTAACAAATTATAGTTTGAAATAATTGATTCAGCATATTCATGTCCAGAAAAATCTCTTAACGTATCCCGATTAACTCTGTCATGTCCTATAAATCCTACATTAACTAGCTTTTCGTCCTTATTCTTGTCTAAATTCAATGATGAGAAATACCCAGCGCTGTATAGTGTTAATATATCTTTGAGACATCAACACGATCTTAAAATATCAAATATTTGCTTTTACAAAATTTAACAATATTACTAAGGCTTCAAAATATTGCATAGCACCGAGTTGTGCTCCTTCATGTAAAAGTTTACATAATGTTTTCCACGTATTTGCTACTTCAGTAGCGGCTGCTTTTGTGTTTAAATATTGTGTGATAAGTAACATATCTACAGTATAAGGTTCATATTTTAAAGCATTTTAAATCACTAACACTGGTACCTTCTATTTCAGTCGAAAGTTCGGCGTTGAACAGGCCTGTAACTGCATATTCATTAATAACCACGCTGATAATACGTCATTTAAGAAATCTATACACTGTAGAATGATTTATTCTGTGCCCGCCAACACGTCTTTTTATTAGTTTTTAACAGAACGTCTTGCGTGAGAATATGAATCAATATAATATCAATAGTTCAAATAACAATAAAACATCGCTACTGTTACACAATTATTTAGTACTGTTATTTGATCATGACTAAATGTGACGTATAATTTCGCCACAAATTTGTTAAAAGTGCATTTTTAATGGTAAGTATTTTAAACAGTAGTTCACATATATGCTTTCAAGTTAAAGCAGCGCTTCCTTATCACTATATACTTCGATTTCATGTACTAGTAAAGCTATATCAATCCAATCGTCCAATGTTAAATCCGTCATAGTGGTGTTTTATTTGTAGACTTATTTAAAAAATCGGCAAACAAATAAAATCGTTAGTACTGTAATGCCTCCCTGTATTTTAAACTGTAATTTTATTACTAATCTTAGATTATAGTATAAAACAGTGCAAATTTTTAAAACTTACCTTATTATCTTCTTAAGAAGCTCACAATTTGCTATCAGTACAATTGTAGTTGATATTTTTTTTAAAAAGTCAATAATCGCGCTTAAATGCAATTAATTTTGTAGCAAACAACGCTCAATACACGTGTAGTTAGAATTAACAAATATTTTATAAACAACTGGAACTTATATTTCATGGTACAGTTGTGTCGGTTTATTTCGATATATCAAACATTGCATACTTATTTCAGTATCTCAAAATACCAGGCTCTTTACCGCGTATGTGTTTAAATATGGGACGTGTAACTGTTTGTCACATGCTTTATTTCACGTTACACAAATCAATTAGTATGTAGTGCAAAAACGGCAATTAACATATCATTGTGTTTTACGCCTTAACCGTATGCAATCAACATTACAATAACGCTAGCTTGGTTGCCAAGCATTTTGCAAAGTTACTTAAATATTCAAGTTCCCTGCAGATATACGGACGAAACGTTACATTGCCAACATAATACAACAGTATTATTCAGGCTATGTCCGTCATACAAATTATATTTAAGTTAACAGTTTCATGAACTAATTCAAATCAGTGTTACAAACAGTTAAAATAGTTGTGTCTGTAGACATCTTAAAAGTAAATGACAAGGTTAAGCGTCTAGACATGACAAAATGTTCAAGTAAGCATGTAACCATTTTCAACTTTATTTAAAGCCTTTTAAAAGAACTGTATAAAATACAACTAGATTCACCTTCCAGCATTTGCGCATTAAACTTTATCAAGGTCACACGTACACAAGAAGTTTAACCCACATTTTGAAACAAATATATTTTCGAACGGATTATGAATAACGTCATTGGAAGCATTGATTGACACACAACCAATTTTAGATATTAATAGGAAACTTTGCTCGTTGCATTGCGCTT
Organism: Lepisma saccharinum; assembly: GCA_022664845.1. NCBI lineage: Eukaryota > Metazoa > Arthropoda > Insecta > Zygentoma > Lepismatidae > Lepisma > Lepisma saccharinum. The sequence goes on along the minus strand of JAGDQP010051327.1, from coordinate 349 downwards.
CTATATTTAAAACGAAATTTGTATAACGTCAAAGCCGATACTACAAAGTATTTCTTATGTTTTAACAACAAATAGTCAGTACGACTTCGGAGTTCAACAAAGCAAGACCATATTCAGAAAAACAATAAATGTAATTCAATATAAGCTACCAACATCTTGTTCTTATCCTTTTCTTTCTCCTTCTTTATCTTTCCTTCTCTTTCTATTCTTTTCTTCTTTATATCTTTCGTTCTCTTCAACCAAGGGTACCCCACAAAAATATAATCAACCATGGGTACCCCACACCTATAAAAGGGGTAAGGCAAGGAGATTCAATTTCTCCGAAACTGTTTTGTGCGGTCCTGGAGAG